>JAHWFP010040871.1:114836-125094 GCA_023313725.1 Lithobius niger
TCTGGGGAGTGCTGTAAAGATGCGAGATAACTCTACAGTACCGGAAAGCTTCAGGCAAAACCCCGGACCTTGCTGGGGGGAGTGCTGTAAAGCTTCCCCAGCAAGGTCCGGGGTTTTGCCTGAAGCTGTTTCTGGTACTGTAGAGTTATCTCGCATCTGGGGGACAAGTTTTGAATGAATTTATAAGGTTTTTTTTTTTCGTTAAAATATGGTTAACAGCAGGGGTGTATCTAGGAATTTGTGATGGGGAGAAATTTTGAGAGGACCTTTTTTTTCTACTTCTTGTAGTTCGCCCCACCGACGAGTTCATTATCCTGACCGACAGTGAATTTTTGGTTGGTGGTTGGTGACTAATCCCCCCCCCCCTGCCATTTCGATTCTGAGGTTACTGTGTGCTATTAAGTGTAAGATTTGGATGGAAAGGGGCAAATTTTTTTGCATGTTTTAGTGTTTTGAAATTTCGTTAGTTCGTTAGTCGGGGCAGTAGTCTTTTTCTTTTTTTATCTGATTAATTTATGTTTTATCCTAATAAGACCAGTCTCTAATGCTACTGTGTGCTTGTGATTTGTTCTTTACTTACGTGAGATCATTTTAGGATAAGACCTTATCCTTATGTATGTAACATGTAATAAGTAATTCCTACCAACCCACCCTCCGTAGATTTGCCACTGTGCACAGTAACGGAGCTACCCCTTTTTGTATGTATGCGATGTTTCTGTTATCAGAGACTTACGAAATTACTTTTGAGAAATTTGCAATCAGATGGCTGTCTTCAATGTTGATTGTTGATCACTTGTTGAAGCTTACTTTGAATAGCACCATGTTTTGAAGCGATTCTTTGACTTCCCCCCCCACCCCCTCCAAAAAAAACCTTTGCTAGGGCACATTGTCCTTCGTAGAGTGAGGGAATAGCAGCGGTGGGATTAGAAAATAGAAGAGCTAGCGGGTCAGATGCTGTACATCAAAGCTCGGCAGGAAACCCTTCATGTCACAGAGCCGCTTCAAAGCGTTGACGTCAGTGGCTGTATTTTCTGTGTTTCATTGTGTGGTTTTTAAAAAGTATTTGCCGAAAAGTGGTACGGCAAATGCCGCACCAGCCGTACCGCTTCCTACGGCCATGGACTTACGCCTATGGTTCCGAAGGTCATGGGTTCAATTCTCCGCTCAGGCAGTCTGACATTTAAGTACAAAAGGCAAAGTAAATAGGTTTGCATCCATATTTATTTAACAGTGGGAGAAACTGGGAAACACAACCCCAAAAAGAAATATTGCACATAACCTCCAAGGGGAACACACTTATTCACGATTAAATTTCGATGACTCCTGTCATCTTCTTCAGAATCGTACGTAGTAAGAAATAAAACTACTATATTTTACATGCTAGAGAAGAAGAAACTACAGTTCACAAGGTGTATTTTGAAATGAGTGCAGTTCTGTCGCACTACTGTTCTTACTCGATCATTCAATCTGGATTGTCCATTGCTTATCCAAGGCAGCTCCAAACTCAGGCCTAAAGAGCCTGTTGATGTTGGAGTAGATAGGATTTTCTATGTTTATTAGTGTGATCTCGTTCACTTAAAAACGACTGATTCTCGGTGACGCTAACGCTCTGTAGCACATTTGTTCAAAGTAAAATGAATGTTTTTCCCTAGGCAATCACGTGTTGAGTGCGTTTTGAATGCACTGCAAAGTCATTAGTGTTCTCACGTGCTTCGACAGCATTCACTTATTCTTTTAAATGGGCTGCAGATGTGTCTCCCTCATATGAAGCATTCCATGTCTTGCATGGTACTCAGTAGACCACACCACTTGTAATGAAAGGGGAAGGGACAGGGGGAAATTCCACAGGTGCAAATGGGTGTAGGTAGAAGGGAGTAGGGGTGGGGTGGAGAGAGGCTCAAGGATAAACTCCGGGACAGACTCATGAGCATTTCTGATCAAGGACTTCGCGATACGAGGAAGATGAAGTCACCATACTCTTGTATTTGAACGATGTGCCGCTCCGTGTGTTCTTTGCACAAATTAAGTCCCTTAAAGAGGGGTTCCCATCTGTCTTATAACTTCTGCCATGATCCTTCATCAAATGAGTTGACTGGCATCTTAGTAAAAGACCCTCGAAATATATTTAGGCACATGAGTCACTTTGCAGTACGGAGGCACTGTTGATTTACTGGACAGCCTTCAACTAAGCGAAAACCATAAGCTTGTTTTGTTTGATGTCGCTGCCCTTTTCCCAAGCTGCCTGCACGGCCTTCCCCTTACGATGTTTGAGAAATTGGCAGCGAGACTTAAGATCAGAGAGAGAGAAGAGGCTTGCTAGAGTGCTGTTGCGTACTGTGTTGTCCATTTACATTTATGTCACGTTTGAAAGATGTCCGGTACTCCTAAGGGCTATTCTTGCTCGTCTGTGTTGGAAGAGTTAGTGCGGCAATTCCTCGATGAATATTTAGAACAACAGTTCCCAGAGCTCCCACTTTGATAAAGTTACATAGTTGACGCGATCACCATGCCACACACCGACTCCCAGAACAACATTATGGAATCTTTTAACTCTTGTGATCCGGCCCTCCGATTCACCATGGTAGTGGAAGTTCAAGGAGACCTTCCTTTTTCTTGATGTTGAACTACAGAAAGAAGGAAATAAGATCCACTATGCACCCTTCCAAAAACTGTGACACACCGCAAGGAATCCCAACTCCAACCAAATTCCAACTTGGGGCACTGGTCACCGACGAGGTTAGTCGAGTTGAAGCACTTCATCCAAAACAAAGGCAGCAGAGTAACATCTAGAAGTAACCAAGTCTAAATTTGTGAAGTTTGGTTACCCCGCCTGGCTTTTCAACCGTGAAAGAAAGAAAAAACTTGGCACAAAGGCAAAGCGAGAAGAGCCAGATGCAGGATCCATAAAATCTTCGAGAAAAAGTCTCAACCCGCATCAGTGATTACATACTTTTATGGGAGGAGCGAGAAGATACGTAGTTATTTTTACAAGCAAGGAGTCAGCTGTTGTCTTAGATATACCCCGAACCTGAAAAACTCCTCCGACCGAAGAGGGAACCTCTAGATACCATTCAGCCCTCCTACCCCCCTCTCCACCCCAAACCCCCTCTTTCATATCGATACAACGATAGTAAGGATGATAAAGTAGTCCCTCGGTCCCTACCTCCACCCCCTACCCCTGCCGTCTCTCCCCCCCCCCCCATTGCTCCATGTGGAATTCTCCATCCCGCCTTTCACGACGTGGGATGCAGTCTACACTCTACAGGGTTCCATGCAAGTCATGCAATGCATCATATTTGGGAAAGAGACTTCAGCAAGTTTTAGTTCATCCAAACGAGCATGTGAATGCTGTCGAAGCACATGAGAACACTAATGGCATTGCAGTGCAGTCAGAATGCACTCAACTTGAGATTGCGCGGAGAGACACATTCATCCCTCTTCGAACAAATGTGCTAAATAACCCCTATTTGAGAGCGTTAGAGTCACTGGCAATCAGTCGGTTTCAAGCGAACGAGATTCCGCTAATGAACATAGCAATTCCTTGCTACTCCAACATCAAGCAGCTCATTAGGCCCGAGCATGGCAGCTGCCTTGGATAAGCAATGGGGAATCCAGATTGAATGCTCAAGTGAGAATAGTGGTCGACGGGACAGCACTCATTTTAAAATCCACATTTTGAAATGTAGTTTCTTCGTTCTCCAATAAATAAAATGTATTAATACTTCTTCCAACGTGTGATTCTGAAGAAGATGACTGGAGTTATAAACAATTTAATCGCGAACAAGTGTGTTCTGCTTGGTGGTAGTGTGTAGTACTTTTTTCGTTGTGTCCTCCAAAGAGGGAAATTCAAACGCAGCCAACGCCCGTCCGGAAACTGTAAAAAAATTTATTCCAACAACACAGACAAACTAGCCAGAAGAAAACTAACGTGTTGCGTGACCACAAATTAGCGCACAGCAGTGTTAAGTGACTTTTGGAAAAGCATAAGCATGAATGCATTCAGTTTTGATGTTTGGGGATTGGCTTGCCCCCCCCCCCCCCCCACCTCCTCCCTAAACAAATGTGCTTTATGGAAGTCCAGGCAACAACATAGAAATCACTGTGAGATAATGAATAAATGGCAGCTACTATTTTCTGTTCAATCTCCCGGATCAGCTAGTCCTTGTTAAAAATTAAATGCTTAGGGTACAGCCGAAGATGTAAGGGAAGACTGATAATCTATGTCATGAAACAAATTAAGGGTTTCAGTTCAGAGTCATAAAATTACCAAGTTTTTGTTGGGGGGGGAGGGGAGGGCGACGGATTTCCAAGTATGCCTTGGTGCTCCGGGCCAGAGCGGCATTTTTTTACGGGATGGCATGAAGACCCGGAAATTAATTAGATATTCTATGACCTGGTGTGGGTCTTGTGGACCACTATTAAATTTCATGAACAATCGAGAAAGGTTAGCATCCATACTGATTTCGAACTTTAGTATAACTTTTATCGTTAATGACTGAATAGTTTTCTGTGGTTTGTGACGGATCTAAAAAATTATACGAGGGACGGAACGGGGGAAGTTGTCCGTTTTTAAGAGTTGGGGTGCAGAGTTAATGGCTGCTGCACGTTTGATACACCCCCGGAGGGGCAGCATTATGGTGGGCCTACAGGCGGCAAGAGGAAAAATGTGGCATGGGGTGGGACACGGGTTGCTATATACTTGGGTTAGAATTAAACACCAAAAACCAACAATAATTATTGTTCATCACTAACCGAAACAAATATTTAACTGATTGAATAATTTTAATCGCATATAGTGCAAGCATGTACTGTACTTGCCAGATACCCCCCTGCAGAAAATATGTCAGGACCTTCTTGATTGTATAACGGAGGCAATGAAGCTGATACAATATACATTCATATTTCAGGACAAGGACCTGGAACTTTCATGATGCCAGCAATGTGGGATCAAGGATATTCTTCAGCAGGTTTGTAATTAATTAAACCATTTTAAACACAATCATAAAAACGCTATTAGTTCTGTGTAGTAATTTGTCTGCCTTTCAAAATATTCTAACGATATCATTGCCTTGCTCATAATTATCCCGCCCCTAATGTTGGAATGTTGCATGCAAGCTTTCACAGTCAAACCAGTGTTTGCTGTAGAACTTATTTGAAAGTCAGGTTTATCTTAAACTTCTGAAGTAAAATAGCTTATCATGAAATCAATTTTGTAATCCGAATTTGGAAACTGATAGGCGTTCTCACTGCAATGTATCAGAAGTAGGTTACTAGGAATAATATTTCCCATTTTATTTGGGAATCACAAGGCTAACATAGGAACTGTTCTACGTCTGATGGAAGAAGTTGCAATCAGGTAGACTCTCAGCATCCACACTCAGAACTGAAACTGAGTAAAGGAACCACAGTATTACAATAGCAAAGAAATCTTTAACTAAAGATGGCTAAGTATTGCCTCTGTTGTGGCAGTGTTCAAACCAATGAGCACCAGGTCAAACTCAAACACCCCTGACAACGGAGCTGTCTTTCTGAACTACCTTTCCAGGGTAGTCTGAGTTGGGATCCAGTGTTTATTGGTTTGATTTCCAATCACGTCATCTCGGTAATTATAAAAAGTAAGTCGGACACTTACACTGCTCGCACACTAGCTTATTAAAATGTTAATTCAATTATACAATTTTTTTTACCTTCTTTGAACTCTTCAAGGAAAAGTATCTAAATACAAAAAAATTGGCAGTTTTCTGAAACAATAGAGGACCCTCAAGAAGGTAGAAAATTTGGACCTAACATATTAATGAACCACTGCATGGAGTTAGTACCGGACTTACGTTTATGCAAATCCAATGCTAATGTAATGCTGTTACAACTTCTTATGTACGGCATCTCAGTGAGATGGCGCAATGATGTGGCCAAAAATGGTTCTTTAAATTCCACCCAATTTTGCTGTTTTGATTTTGTGTTTCTCTTACCACTAAAGCTTACCGTTCAATCATTTGTACCCTGCTCGTAACATCCATAAACTGCTGAAAAACATTAAATTTCAATTTAAGTCAGTAAGGAAATATGAACTGAAAATTGTGTGGCTAGTGATTAATTGCAAAAGTTAAGTTCCAAGTCAAGATTTGTCTGTAACGTCTTGAGTGACATTGATTAGCATTCTTATTGATGGTCATCATTTATCATTTTGTTGCAGATGGTGAAAATATCTACGCCACCACGCGGCGACAATCATCAACTTCTGAACACCCATCTCATGAAAGCCCAGTGAGAACAACGTTAGTACGACGCACTAAATTGTACCAATAGTATCCCTAGTGAAGATAAATGGTAGCGATTAATGGCAATCAGGTTCTTAAACAAGCTAACGATCTTCTAATCCTAATCTTGCCGCACCCAACGCCAACGTTAGCATGTTCAAGCATCAGATGGCGAGCAAGTCTGATTTATTAGCTTGTTTGCTCAAATCGAAAGGCAAGAGTCATCTGTCAAGATCAGCCAGGCAGCTTCCTAATCCTACGAGACTCAGTCGTTATGGTCTGCCATTGGTTATGGATATACTACTCGCACCCTCTAAAGGGTCGGATGGAACATTGTATTTCAATAGCGGTGTAGAAAAATCAATGCATTAAAACGACTCATCCTCTCCCTACTTTTGCCACTTGCCATAGAATAAAAATATATTTTGCAAAGTTTCTTTAGTAGGGCTGTGTACTGGTATTGGTACACTGGTAGTGGTATTGAAAATCTGGTACTGATTCTTGCATGAAAAGTATCAGCAGGTCTGGTTCAATACAATATTTTGCCTATAAACAAAAAAAATCAGCCATGGAAACAGTGCAGTCCAACCAAAACTTTCTGACTTTGATAACAAGTACAATTATAACCCTTAAACCTTTTATTTTCAAACACCCATGAACTAACGTTACAAGAGGTTCACTGTAATAGTGATTTACATAGTTAGACAGATAAAAGAAATTCATTTTTTGACCAGGAGTGGTTAACGCTCGTTAAACCCTTTGGAACCCTTTGGAGAAATTCATTTGGGGAAGTAAGGTGAAGCGGAAGGTGAACAAAAATTGTAGTTCACACAACAACAAAAAAAAGGTTACTATCAGTTGCAAATGTAAGATTAAAATAGGTTATGCTATCCAATGCTGATACTAGTGTCAGTAATAGAACTAAGGAAAATTGGAAATTAAGCCAACAGCGAAAATCATACACTAGAAATAACGTAGTTCAGTAAGCCACCTTCATGCACTTACGTTTCGTCGGAGTGGCATGACCCGGATTCGAACCAGCTACCCAGTTCGCCCCCAGATCACTTGCATAGCGCCTTAGTCGCTATGGCCACATCCTCAACTGGCTATGCAAGTGATCTGGGGGCGAACTGGGTAGCTGGTTCGAATCCGGGTCATGCCACTCCGACGAAACGTAAGTGCATAAAGGTGGCTTACTGAACTACGTTATTTCTAGTGTATGATTTTCGCTGTTGGCTTAATTTCCAATTTTCCTTAGTATTATTTCCAGCGATTTATGTCTATTTATTTCTTCAGTAATGGAACAGCCATATTAACTCCCCCCCACCCTAATATTTAGGTGTGACTGAATATAACAAAACTGTATAATTCAGGAAAAACAAGATTGAGTCAACTGGATGCAATCCTCTTTAAGAAACCATATAAATTTGTTAATTTTTTTGATTTAAGCAGTGGGTAAATAAAACACTTTTTGGCTTATACAGTGTGGACATTTTAAAACACAATACTTTTTTTTTCTAAAGTATAATGTAAGAATGAAGGAAAGGTTGATTGTTTTATTTTGTATTGCGTTATGCAAACAATCCTTTGCGTATTAGAACCAAAGGGTGGGTGACATTGATGCATGTTTATTGTTGGTTTTCTTTATTTGGGAAACTGAAGCAACCTTACATAACATTAAAAGTTTCACACGGAGTATACACTAGTAGTCTACTGCTAATTTCACACCAGTAGACTTGATCTTCATTATATGGTCACAGCTATACATTGATTTTTAAATCTTTAATAGGGTGTGCCACAGTCATTTCTGTATTATATGCAACATGGTTTGTACGCAACCCTGAAATGGTCTTGAATTTTGTTAATGATCTATCTGGATAAAAGGAAGATAATCGCTCTAATAGTAATTTTACACCTAAATAATTAACAAACAAAAAATGGATAATTAATTGAAAATAGCTTGTCAGCCGAACGTAGTTCTCTAAATGATGCTTTCCTGAGATGGAACTGAAGACAGACAACAATGTAGCAAAGCAATGAATGCACTACAAGCAGTTAATGCCAGAATGGGCAGCTGACCAAGATCTGTTTGTTATATGCTGTATTTCTACTCCCTCCTTTTCCAATACTGAGGAGGTGGATACCATGGTTTAGATCCCTACAACTACAGTTACGTACACTACTTTATAGCTATCAGAGAAAATCATACACTTCCAGTTTACTTTTATATTATTTACAGAATAAAAGGAAATGCCAAACAAAACAAAAAAGAAAACGGGTTGAAAAAAAAGAGTTTTAGGCTCATTTCCCATAAAATAAATATTTTTCATAATACATGCATTTTTTCATAATACCTAAATAGCCTAAGTGTACTAAATATTTTAGGTAAATGAACAAAAATTAAAAAGGAGCCTTGAAATTGGATTTTAAGTTGGGACTGAAAATCCTTGGAAAGGCATTGAAAATGGTTTTGTCTATAGTGTAAAACCCTGATCTAAATATACTCTTCTTCATGAGTCGACATACACTATTTTCCGTTAAAATCAATAAATGCAATGCAGTGAAATTTTAAATGATTTCTACAGTTTTTGAAAAGAGGAAAAAATTTTTAAATTTCGAAAATTGAAATAATAATTTGAAGGTGGGTGTGAGAGGGTAGGGGGAGGGAACGAGCACGATAACTGGTCCAGAACGTAGGTTTTTTTATTTGACAAAGATAATTAGGCATAAAATCATGTAAAAAATATCCAAACTTTCATATATTGCTTTTAAATTTTGATGGGGCCTTTCGAAATCTGAAACCTCACTTACTTTCTGACAATGGATTGGCTATCCAAGCTCCTTTTCAGTTGTTTTCTGTGATATATAATGTACTAGCTGTTTGCGACGGTCTAGTAGGAAGCAATGTCACACTGCACCATTTGTTGTCGCATTGGTGTTAGCTGCTCTTGGAGCACAGAAGTTAATGGCCATAGCTTTCCATGAACAACACATGTTATAATACTTCGTTTGTTACTGATTGTCACTGCTAATTGACATTACCCAACACGTTGCAGGCCACTTACGCATTTCATTTCTACCGTGCAAAGATTGAACTCGATTGCCCCTTTTCATTGTCTCCTTGGAAAACACGCTCCCCTTTTTCACTGACGCTGCGAAAATTATGAACATGCTCGCTTTGGATTAGTTGCCACAATGACTGCTTTCCCCCGTTACTGACCCTCGCCTATGCACTAGTGTAAGTGAAAAATATACTATTTCGTTTCAGGCCATATCAAGAAAACCAGGAAACTACTTTTGTATTTCCGAACCAATCAAGTGAACCTCCGTACTCTAATGCTCCAATTCGGGGAAGAATGACACCCTCAGAAGAGGACCGCAATGGTAAGTTCAATTCCCAATTCTTAAAACAGACATCATGCTTTCGGGAAAGCTCATACAGAACCACGATAAAGTGTTTCAAGAGTTTAAGCAAGGAATATTCAGTGAATTTGGTTGAATGTCAGGTGAAGGTTCTAATTCCCCTTGCCAATAAAGATCACTTCAGTAATACTTGCAAGTTTTGTGTACGTAATTTGCTGGTTAATACAAACCATGTGAGAAGCACCTGACAGTAGGGATGGCGTGATAAAACAATTTGTTATTCCGATAAATTTTGTAACGAGTCATTGTTGCAGAGTAGAGACAAAATAATACCTAGCAATTAAAAAGGGGGAAAAAAAAACCCAATTCCTTGTATTTATACAGTTAGATCCTGGTGCCCTTGATGACGGTATTATTTTTGCCTTGGCAGTTCTTTCTGTGAGGTCTTTGTCTTAGAAAATAGACAAAACTATATCCTGTCCATCCAATTTAGTTTCCTCTGGCAAGATTTTTTTTTTTATTATTGCGAAGTATTGCCAAATCGCTGTCACTATGATGAGTTAGCGTTACACTCTTTCACAGACAATTTTCTATAGGTAACGGTCATTATTTATTGCCGGGGGGGGGGGGGGGGGGGG
>JAHWFP010040871.1:125194-162023 GCA_023313725.1 Lithobius niger
CCCCCCCCCAGCCTTCGAAACCCTGATAAAATCTTGACCCCCTCGGAAGGTCCAAAAATAATGTGCCCCCACCCCCCCCCCAAACAAAAATACGCTTTTCGTATGCTTTTGAAAATGTCTGCAGATGATTTCCTGTAACCAAATTAAGTAAGTACACTCCGCACCGACAAGGTTATACCACCAGTTGAAAAGATAAGCTGCCTCGTTTTTAACGAAAGGTTTAAAATGTTCTGTAAAACATTCTATAAAAGATGGGGAGGAGGGGGGGGAGGCAGTTGAGGGTTAAGGGACGGATGTTCCTTAACCCTCAATTGCCCCCCCCCTCCTCCCCATCATATTGTGTCGAGTTTCATACAATAAGTATGATGAACGCACTGTTTGCTTTTACGCCCACACCTGTCCAGCGACAACACCTGAAAGACGGAAGACACCAAGGAACCAGGAGACAACGCTTTTCTAAAAAGTTTATTGAAAAAAAAACTACACATTTAGTACTGGTACTAACAGATTTAAAATCTTCTAAACACTCACGATATGGGTGGGTTGTGGGGGGGGGGGGGGAGGCAGAAACTGAGCGTTTTCACAAATGTTGACTGCCGAAAGTGTCAGTTTTGAGGTCTAAAAATGAGTTCCCTTCGGTCTGGTCACTGCTTTTTGTGTGACCCAACCCCATGACTGGCCTAAAAAAAAATGATCCCCCCTCCTCAAAAAGGCCGAAAAATTCATTATCCCCGAAATTTACTCCGGCTTCTCTCCCCCCCCCCCCTCCCCCTCCGGAGATAAATAATGACCCGTCCCTTAGTTTCAATTTATAATATGAGCATTCTTGCATGCCGCTCTGTACGAATTGTGAAATTTTACACCTTACCAACTGAAGCCAATCAAAAAGAGCATGGGGGGGGGGGGGTAGTTAGGAAGAGGATTTCCCTAACAGTTGGTTGAAAGCATCAAATATGTGAACTGCAGGTTGAAAAGAAAAGAAAAGAAACGACATTGGATAATAATCTAAATAGAGAATACCTATTATGCGTGATCTAAATGCGTAATTATAGTGTATTTTTAATGTGATTTTGTTCACCTCAGTTTAATTTAGTTTTCTTATTAAGGAAACCGGCTTTCGAGCATGTGCTAGCCGGCTTGTGGGCGGGATAGAATTACGATGGGTGGGTGGATGGAGTCCCTTTTGCCCACACCTCCAACCCCCCCCCCCCCCCCCCATTCTGGGTTTTGTGGTATGGCAGGTCTGCCACTGATCGAGAGACTTACAATTCAATTTCCACAGCGTCTCGTTCTAACTCTTCTCGATAAATTCTTTTGCACCTCGGTCTCATCTCGTACTCTCTACCTCGTCTCGACTGAATGAATCTCCTTAAACCTATAAGCAGTCTGGTGTTGATTGATCTGCACTGCACAATTTTGTGATATCGCTGATGGACAGATTTTTTGCTAACGTATCTCAAATTATAGTCTTACTGTGTGGTATATTGAATTTTTTTAATAAAACGTTTGGGGCTAAATCGTTTACTTTTTTGTGGGGGGGGGGGGGGGGGGGGGGGGGGGGGGGGTTGTGATTACCTAATGCACACCAAAAATGTACTCTTTTAATACCGTGTCCCTTTGTGGTGGGTTTTCCATCCGACGCCATTGACGCGGTTCTTTTGTGTGCCGTTTCTTTTGCAACGGGTATGTCATTTTGTGCTCTTCGCTGAATTTAGATTGCTACTTCTGTGGAATGTTGTCGCGCGCAAAATATCGCCCAACTTGTCATTCGTATTGGTGTGCAGGTCCATTTGGTATTCGTACTGGCTTTGTCATTTAGCACCGGGAGGAAGATTATTCTGTCAATAGATGGAGATTACTGCTGTCAGCCCACGCAGCACTGCCAGCGACAAACGAGGCGACTAGTGCCCTTTAAAGAGACTAAAACGAACTTCTCTTGTGTATTTTCTCGTCGTAAAGTTGTGTGCGCAGTCTATAGTGTAGTTTGGTTCAGTCTTGCATAGGATTCTATGGCCTGTCTGCATTCACACCGTAAAGAACAATAGTGGATTTACGATGCCGCAAAAAAAAAAAAGAGCTGAAGGCTGCATAATATTGATAATAATTGTAATAATAGATGTTGTCGGCCAATAAGATTACAGCTTTTAAGGGCCCAAGCGACATATGTTAAGTGGAAGGTTTTACCACCATCAGGAACGGTTGTTTTTTGCCGCAAGAGGGAGGAAACTGGAGTACCCCGTACATATGCGCTTGGGATGTGCTTCGTCCTAATACAGTGGGCATGAACTTTGAGGCAAAATTTAGGAGAGAACTCCTCACTGAAGACCTCAGTAAATTTATTAAAAGACCATTATGACTCCCGCCTCCGAGCACTAGTATACGGTATTGATATCCAGTGGCCCATCCATCAATCGAGTATGTGGTGAATAGATTTTTTTTTAACTATTTGATTACGACAAATCCCATTATGAGGATGCATTTGTTTTTTACTTTTTAAAATAAACAAAAAATTATAGCAAGTTTACAACGATATCAAACTATTTTAGCTTCATTAGCCTATGTAAAACATTTCCTTGTCTGCACATTGGCCATCCTTCCCCTGAAAAACCTACACGTTTGGCATTGCCATCGGGGACCAAAGTGTCCCTGGCAGGTCTAACCTTGGTGGTAAGGCATTCGTGTCCCCAACCCCACCTCCGTATATTCCACATTCCCGGCCATTGTTTTATTTTATTTTTAAAATTTTATCATATTGTTGTAATTCAATATAAGTAATTACTTATGTTTTAAAGACGTTAATTTTACAGAAAATGCCGTATAATTTGTGGCTGGTAGTTAGCGACCCCCCGGTCCTTGCCAGACCCGTTGCTATTGTGACAAAATTTGATTTATTATTATTATTGTATACACTTCCCATCGCCAGGATCGAACCCTGGTCTGTAAGAAGCCAGAGAAGTACAGTTTGGACCAAGATGCCTATCGAATCTGACGCCCCAGTACTGGCGGTGAACTCCCGTTTCGCCAAATCTCGTTTCGCCAAAAAAAAAGCATATTAACAGTTTTGCCTTCAGGGGCCAGTCCCGTTTCGCCAAATCCTGTTTCGCCAAATCCCGTTTCGCCAAAACGAATTTGAAAAAAATGTATGTACACGAAATTTAATACCTTATTTATATGGAATGGGGTTTTAAAAGGGGCTTGAATGGGGCTTTAAAATATTTAACAAAGACAAGCAGTGGTAGAATAAGCCCAGTTGATTTATTAGCGTTTTGAAAACTGGCAATACAGACGAAAAAACGTGTGCTTTAAATACAAATTATTGTTTAGAATGCTTGGGCGTCACTACGTCAATGCCAAGGTTCTCTTTCAAGAATAGTTAGTTATACACTTGATGGTTAACCTTTTCCAAACGGGAATTCCCGTTTTGAAGAATCCTGTTTCTCAGAATCAAAATATTCTTTAAAATTTAACATTGCAGAAGTGAAAGAGGCATGCCTAATTAGAAGTAATTTTTTGATGAGTTGTGGTTTCTGATGGTATGTGTTTATAGCCGCAGTGAGTGCGGCACGTAATTTGAAACAAATTATTTTGCAAAACGGGTGTTTGTCTATAAATGTCTGACCATTATCAAG
Organism: Lithobius niger; assembly: GCA_023313725.1. Taxonomy (NCBI): domain Eukaryota; kingdom Metazoa; phylum Arthropoda; class Chilopoda; order Lithobiomorpha; family Lithobiidae; genus Lithobius; species Lithobius niger. The sequence continues at coordinate 128,824 of JAHWFP010040871.1, forward strand.
TTAGAAATATTCGTGTTAAATGTTTTAAATATTTCGTGTGCCTAAAATGTCATGAACGATATTTGGCGAAACGGGATTTGGCGAAACGACACTGGCCCCTGAGGCAAAAGCTGTTAATTTGCTTTCTTTTTGGAGAAAACGGGATTTGGCGAAACGGGACGTAACCGTGCTCGCAGCTACCCGTGCACCCGTGCAATAGGGCCGAACATTTTGATTTTCAAAAACCTACACTTTGTAAAGTTATTACAGGATAGATTTTAGTCAAATTGGCTCGGTTAATGTTAAATAAATACAGATAAAACAGATTTTGGGTCGAAGGTTCAATTACCCTCTCAAGCTATGTAACATTTTAGTCCTCATGCAATGGAAATTCTATATTTTCATCGTTCAACTGTGTTAAGGACACTACTGCTCGTTGATTTACATGTCGACAAGTCCGGTTATGAAAGAAAAAAACCGTAACAACGAAAAAAAAAACTTCCTGGGTGCAGCTAACAACATGGGGTTGTTCAACAGTTTCCAGTTATGCAGAAAATCAAGTGAAATAAAGCCATTGTAAGACCACAGTAAGACTGCCAGTAATACCAGTGACTACAGTGAACCAGGCACTGCAGTGAAAACCAGTGTACAGAAATTATCTGGATGCTATTACTGGTGGTTGTTCATTTAGAAAATCAATGACTGTATAACAGTGCGTATTAACGCCAAAGTGTGCCAAAGCATTTTACTGCTGGGTAAGTGCCAAACTCTACATTGTAGTTCGGTAATTATACGTAGTATAGCCTGCAAGTCTAACGGGAGAAATGTCCCTAAGTAAAGGTAACCACTGCTGATGACGTCATCAGAAGCACCACTTCACCTTTTACTTTATCTGATCATTAGTAATGTGCAGCCCACTGTTAGAAAGATCATATCAAAAACCAAAACTGGTAAAAGGAGCCGCTAAGTTCCGAATAGTTCGGCCCTTCAAAGGAGTGATATCAACACACCAAAACATTCGCCAAGCTAAAAGGACATAAATCCTTCCGGTATATCGTATGACCCGATGAGATTGCAGTTGGCAACATTTACACACGTTAGAGTTAATGTCACCAAATCACCTCGCACGCAAGAAAAAACAAGAAAATGAATGTGTTGGCAACATTTTACATACGTCTGAACTAATGTCGCAAAACTGAGTCATGCAGAAAAGCCAACAGGGATTTATGTTTCTTTAATCGCACCGCTTAATAGTTCGAGGGTTAAATGAAAACTAGAACATTGCTACTTTCGGTAGCAATGTTCAAGTTTTCATTTAACGTCCAAAATATTATTCGGTGCGATTAAGTTGGCAAATGTTTTGATGGGTTGATTTTACTCCTTTGAAGGGCCGAACTATTCGGAACTTGGCGGCCCCTTTTACCAGTTTTGGTTTTTGATATGATATCACTTCTTTTTTTTTTTAATTGTGTATTGACTCTACTCCACTACAGTGCAGATGTGTGATAAAGTGCCACGTCAACAAGAAATTGGTTTTCACCTTTTGCCTATAGGCCAAACCATTCTTAACTTAATCACCCCTTTATAGGTTTTTAGTTTGGTTTTATTTTTTTTGTAATTTGTTTTATTTAGTTAGTTTTGTTGTATTGATATCACTCCTTTGAAGGGCTGAACCACTCTCAACTTGGTGGCCTCTTTACCAGTTTTCGGCTTTGTTTATTTTGCTTTGTTTTTACAGTTGGTTTATTTTTCGTGAATTGGACGTGAATACAATTTCTTTGCAACGTTGTTTAGATTTATCGTGATACACTAGTGTGTGTTTGGGCACGCACGTCAGTACGTGCCATTCGTCTCATTGTCCGAACTTTGGCCGTCCAATGAGAGACGATGCCGACGATACTAACAATGGTTATAACAATATTTTCGTACTTAGGTGCCCTCCCACGCCATCCGCGTTACGCCCCTAGGCTCCAAACCATAAAAGGGACGCAGTTCGTATTGCACTGTACCCATTCGTCCTATTTCATAGCTCGAAGCCTTCCCGTTATCTCGGAATCAATGTATAATCACCCTATGGGATGAGCGGACTAGCTAGCTTTTAGATAGTAACACATTTTAAACGTTATTGAAGGTCAGATTTTGCATTGAAAGCAGCCTAGCTGGAGTTACATGAGTTAATTTTTGTCAGGTGGGTCATTGCTCTCGATTTCAACACAATTTAAGCTTTTGTACCGTATTATTATTTTTCCCCAAGTACCTGAAATGTGCCCAACTATGCTTCAGGATATAAGACACTTACACTATGGCATCGCGCTATAATGGTTTGCAACCTCGACAATTCAATTGATGTGATGTTTGTTGTGATGTTTGTTGCCTAACTAAACTTATTTAATTTGGTAAACGAACGGTTAGAGTAAATTTAGTCATAAATATTATACTTTCTAGTTTACATAATTAGGCAGGGTAATTAGTAGTGCAGTTTGTAGCTAATTTTTAAAAGATAACAAACTGTGCGACTTACAAGTGGGCTAAAGACATCAGAGAATGATTGAGTATCTTTCGGTACTAGTATTAGTTAGACGATGGCGTTCGGCAACAATAAGGTAAGACTTTAGCTTTAATGATTGAGCCATTGTTGTAATAAAGCGACAGTGTTAGTGCATTGTTGCCGAACCATCGTCGAACATATTTGCACAACAAAGATTTGCATTGTTAGTAACCGAGCCATTATTGTGATAGAATAACAAGCCATTGTTGTCGGGAATGTTTTTTGCTCCAACTCCTATTTTAAAACTCCATAACTGCAAATAAATAACATTTTAATCAATTTTACTCTGTCCTTTGGGTCTTTTTTCAGCTGTAATAAATGTATTATGTTTGGAATAATTGACACGTAAATATTGATACGCAAACATTGATAGCAGCAGTAGGTTAAATTTACTTACGTAAGAACCCCACGCCTACGTTTGCTATGCCTAGAATTCTTTTTTCTTATTTTAAAAATAAATAGTTGTTACTTTAAAGTGTGAAATAGTTTCGTAATACTTTAGAAACTATTTGGGATGCGTAAATATGGACAGCGATTGTATTTTTACTACTTAAGTAAGAACCAAAGACCTTCGTTTCTTTCTTACTTAAGTAAGAAACCCACGCCTAGCCGTGGTTCTTACTAGTGGTAGGACAACGGTTTCATTGTTGCGTCATTGTTGCAGCTGTGTGACTTCATGATATAAATCCACTGCTGCAACAATGGTCCAACAATGAAAGAGTTGTACAAAGTTCCATAACCTTCCAAGTTGTCGACGCGCCATTAAGCCTCACTCCCCCCTCCCCCTTCATCGTTTTCCATACAAGTGATAACCAAAATTTACGCAGCGTTTTGTGTAGGTATTCCACGTCATTTTTTTTATGTCTCACTGATGGACATGTCTTTACCAATGGCATTCGTAGGTCCACAGTTGTGAACAATTAACAGAGCCTGCTCTTCACACAAGGACCTGTAACGTATCATTTCTCACACTTGCGGTCCGCCAATTACTCAACAGCATGTAAGGTTTATATGTTTAAATCGTTGCAATCCCCAACTCATTTTATTTAATGAAGCTATATTTCGACTTTGTATGTAATTTCAACTCGTCGTCCCCGATGCCGTACAAGTCATGATTTTCTACGATTTTGACGGCTGGTGCTTTCTGTCTGCTGTTGCAGTATTTATTGCACAGTAGTTACGACTGGTAGCTTTTATGGAGCAATATTTACGTTTCGTGTCAACATGCTACTGGTCGATTTTACTGGCTTCCGAGATTCGCTGCCAACACCATAAAATCAAATTGAAAAATTAAAATTGCTTCTGGAAAGGTGAGGAAATATGCCCATTGAACAATAAGATGGGTGTGTGTTTTTTTTTTTTAGCTAAAAAAACTCAGAACTATATGGTTCTGGATCTAAACTCCGCTTCTATGGTTTTACTGTATGTACAGTAGAATCCGATAAAACATTCAATATAATGATGTATCGATTTGTCGTAACATTATTTTCTTAGAACTTGTTAAAACAAATGTTTTTAGCATATTCCCTTTTTTTGTATTTTCAGTTGTGACATTTTTGAATGATAGTTAAATTTTCAAATAAAAATTATATAAATATGGGTAAAAGACAAAGCCAAAGGTTCCACAAGAGTTAAATAAATACAGATGCAAACCTACTATCAGCTACTTAGATGGAAACGCAGGTCTTAAAAAGTTATTTTGTCAAATATTTCACCCGCAGAAGGGACCTCTTATTCATCTCATAGAGCTTTGTCATCTTGTTCGCAATCACTGTTTCACAATCCCTGTAATACGTGCAATACTTCAGTAAAGGAAGTGTGATAGATAAGCTGTTAGTCCTGTAATTAGCTGGTATGTTGCACACAATTTAAGAGTAACTGTCTTCAGAATCTGGAAGTACGGTAACGTGAAAAGTGTTTTTAAAACTATATTGACGTAGTCCAGCTGCTTGAAATATCCAAGATTCCTTAAAAAGTTTTTTCCCGTTAAAATTCGCATGAAATCTTGAACAGATTTATTCTGTCGCACGCCCAAGTTATTAATAAGGAGAGGAGAATATGTAAAACGAGCATTTCTTTGCTATCGACGTGTCAACACTTTTACGAGTTTCTCCCGTGTTCGTAAACTTTCCACTAAAGTGAGATTAGACTACCAGATAAACGTTGCAAGCTGTCGGAGGACGAGACAGATAGACTAACGTCGCCGCTACATAGCACCATTCACAACTAGAAATCGTTTTCAGGGACGAATATGGTGGGGGAGGAAGGTTGCGGGGTCTGTGACGTTCCTCAACTAAAGGTCTGACCGAGAAGAATGAACATCGGTCGGTAAAACGCAGAAGGCGAGACGAAACCAACTATGCGAAAAGTGGAAGGTAAAAAAAAAGTGAATTAATATATATACCCCCTTCCTCCCTTCCGGAGTTTGTCTTTGATACGCCCTTGGCCGTTTTAACAATTGACAAGCATAAAAAATGACCGAAGTATAACGTAACCTACCATAACATAGCAATCGAGGAGTTCCCTGGAAAAAGGGCACTAATGAAAAATACATGTTTTGAAAAAAAGGCAAAAAACTCAGAAGTATAGTATTTTATGCTTAATCTTTGAAAGTTAGCATTTTCTGAGGGAATTTATATTCATGTTCCTTTTTAAAACATATTTTTATAGCAGATATGTTCAGGAAAATAGGAAATTAGTGGAAAAATCGTCAGTGGCACTGGCAGCGGCCATGCTGAAAAGCAGCGCCATCTCTGCGGCGATATACGGCGTTAAATTAAAAAAAATACTTGTAGAGCGCTTCTGGTGGTAGACTTCTTACGGTTTGTGCCTTTATACCATAGGCTGAGAGGTGGTCTATAAGAGTGTTTAGGAGGCGGAAAAAGGGCACAAGTGACTTTATGCCGTTTTTCCAAGGAACTCCTCAATTTGGTTTACCATTCTTTAATAATTTTACTTACCTTAATTTCTGTTATGGCGATTAAAGCTAGTTTCTTGCTCTCCTTGGATGTAGGTTACAATTGCAGCCCTCAGGTAACCTTCTGATTGGCTGCTGCAGAATGCAGCTAGGGTTCCACCCTGATAGCGCAATTGGTAGAGTGACATCTACTAAAATAGAAAGTCTCCTGGGTCTGAGTCCCGGTCAGACATTTCTTTTCTACCTTGATTTCTCAGTTTAGTGTATCTTGTATTCTCCCACTTTTTATCGAATACAAAATGTTAAGGGAGGGGGTGGAGGTTTAATGACATGTTGACAAATAGGTCATTAGCGCCAACCTTAGTCACAGTGCAGTGGGTAGGGCCGAAATTTCTTACGTCTTTCCAGAAGTTCATTTTTTCTCTTTACACTCTTTTATTTTACGTCGTTTGTTTAGTTTCGTGCGCCTCCCATAATTTCCAACTGAGGTCCATTTTTCAAACTTTTCCTTCGATAAGCTTAATTCCTATTTAGCATCGTTTAAGTATGCGTGTCTGATTTTACGTGGCGCTAAGTAGTTATTGACCCAGATAGACAGACGTTGAGTATATTTTCATGACTGAAAAATGTTATCCGCAGGATTGGGGCGATGAAATGGAATATGTTTGCTATCATCTTCTCACTGCTACGAGAAAGGATTTGTCGCGCGAATGGGACACGAGCTGATGTCGCACCGACGCGAATTGAAAGTGTAAAAAAAAAAATAAAAGACGAAAAAAATTATATAGGACTACCTCTAAACGGGCGAGTCCCCTTCAACTCTTCAACGGATGAACCGTGATTTATATTCATGAACGAATTTTTACTGAGTGCATCGGGCCCCGGGTGTCGGGTTGAATCGTCCGAATCTGTATGCTGCACGTTCGGAAAGTGTAAATATTTTTTTTTACGGCACTGCCGTGTAAAAAGTGCTAAAAATTTGTAGAAAAAGAAAACGGCAGCATCAATGTTATGCTTCCCGCGTTTTGGGCGTAATAAGAGCCGTTTCTAGCGTTGTCGCATGGACGATAAGGTTTTTACAGCAGTTCACTTTGTCTGCTTGGCTGTCCATAATCGAAGATGGCACTTCTCCTGTGAAAATCAAGATGAGCCTTCGAATGTTCTACGATTTATGAAATTGAGAATGTTACTTTGTAAATTCAGTTTTATATGCTGCTGGTGATATATTAGCTAAATGGTTCAGGTCTGTAATATTTCCTAAACAAAAGCCTGTAGATCAGCTGAGTAATGAAAGACTGTTTTACAGATGATTTTTTTCATTCAGATGAAACTAAGGTGATGGTACTGATTTCAGTATTGTCAAGTGGGAAGACATAATTCGAATGGTTTATTTAAGTACCATTATAGTTGATGGTTGAATGGAAACCAGCAAACGCTGTAATTTTTATGATTGAACTCCTCATTCCAGCGAAACTAAAAAAAAATAAATAATAATATCTCCGTTCGTATTCAATACTTTTCGATCAAACTTGGCCAGATAGTAGATAAATGTGCAGTGGCAAAAATAAGACGCCACAAAAAAAACAAAAAACTATAAACGAAGTGATATCTAAAACAAAACCCACAAGGGTGAAAGAACCCGCCAAGTTTCAGCCAATCAAAGTAGTGATATCATAGCCAAAAAGGCTGCCACCAAGTTACTACATTAGTTGCCAAGCTAATCCCACCGACTATTACCTCACACGTTAAATCAAAAACTTGACTACACGTTAATATCGGTAGCAATGGTCAGGTTTTTTATTTAACCTTTGATCTAAAACTCGGTAGGATTATCTTGGCAACTAATGTAGTAACTTGGTGGCAGGCTTTTTGGCTCTAATATCACTACTTTGATTGGCTGAAACTTGGCGGGTTCTTTTACCCTTGTGGGATTTGTTTTAGATACCGCTATCACTATTTGTTGTAATACGTAAATTGCGGTCCATTTTACATGAGAACGGTGTCTTACTAAGCACAGAAGATACCCGATCAGGCTGAATGCCACTGAAAGCTCAAAACGCCTTTAGCTAAAGCATGATATGCTTAATTAATTTCATTGCAGTTATTGAGTTTTACGAATGAAGTTGGTGCAAAGAACATTTCCGCCAACAATGGCTGGTTGTACTATCACAACAATGGCTCGATTAATAATAATGTAAATCGTCGGTGTACAAGTATATTTGGCGAGGGTTCGCAACAATGCGTTAAAATTGTCGCTTGATTGCAACAATGGCACGATTCAGCTCGTCGTTGTACAAATATGTTAGACGATGTTGTTCGGCAACAATGCGATAGGATATCGCTTTATTGCCCCACTCGGCTAAACAGCAAAAGTCTTACAGTCTTGCCATCTTCTATACCACACGCCATGGCTGTTTGCTGTGACGTGCATATCACGTGACTGGGCTAGTCCAATCAGACGGCCAACCAGCCGTTGGTCTCGTTCGTCATTGGCTAACTCATGGTGACGTCACGGCAAACAGCCATTGCGCATGGTTTAACTGATACTTAACATCGTTCCACTAACTAGTCCTATGATATGAGCAGGTAATTTAACTAGTTCTCTAAATAACAGTGCACCAGGTTGATGTGTCGGGCTTATACTTCTTGCTTATTGCCGCTATCACACCTGTTACTTGTCACTTTATTTTCTTTTTTTACGTAGCATTTCAAGCTTTCGTGTTTTCTTTTTTAATTCCAGTTCAACCTGTGAATACTCAACAAAGGGATGCCATAGCAGCGGAAAATGCGTGGCTTCTGGACCGAAGGTAAGCTAAATTTATTGACAATAATATATAGGCGCAAACTAGTAAATTCTTTTTACCCGCATCTGATTGGTTTGTGCTCTGTTGTCACCTGTTCTTTCCTGCTCTCTATACTTATTCTTCCTTTCATTTGTGTGTACTGTATTGTTGATCAACATACGGCTAACTGTGCCAATGTATAACGCTAATAACCTATGTGCTGACGTTCCCTTCCATTCATAACTATTCTGCCCTGATTTTATCATTAATTTCGCCAGCCACGTATGCCTCATTATGTGCTTGTAGATTGTCACCATCTTGATACTGTTCTTCACCATTTCCATATTATGTGAGACTTAGCGTGTCAATTGAGCGATGAGCCTGTCCTCCTATCCAGTTTTTTAAAATTTTGTAGGAGGCACAGATATATGAAAAGATATAGATTTGGGGTTTGTTTAGCATCTCTGTAATGTGTGGCGCATTGGGAATCCGAACCACTGCATTGTGACTGAGCTTGACACTAGAGACGATGCACCATAAAGCCTCAATAACCCCCCCCCCCCTTCTTAAAATCAAAAACTAAAGATCACCCTATCACTTTCAGTAACTACTATATGGTAAGATGTTTATAAACAACATTAATTCTAATACAGTATATTTTAAGAGAAACATTCAGTAAAAACAAACAGACATAAATCATTGTATTTCTTCTCTCAAAAATGTTGTATTGTTCAAAATTGAGCCGGTTCAGCCATACTAGCAATTAATTGCTTCGGATGACTTCAGGCTCATAAAAATTAATTTAATAAAAAAAAATGTACTGCTTTTGTGGACGTCCAGTAATTTGTAGAGGTTTTGCAGTATACCACGTACATACACCACTATTTTGTATTTTGTATATTTGTTTCTTTAATTTACACTCTCTAAATGTTAGCTGGTAATTCATTGTACGTAAATGTGCTATTTTTTGTACAATGTATTGACTTACACAAGTTTTTAAAGGCGGATGCTACCAGATGAAAGTCTGCGCCATCGATTTCTGTCTAGCGACTGCTTTCAGCAAACAGAGGAATGCACAAAGAAGTTTCTGTTAATGCAATAAACAAACCGCATGGGCTCCTTAATTATTGAGTGAAAATATGGTTTTCAATTTGAGAGCAAGCTGTAAAGGTTAACGATATTACTGCCACTATAGCGTCCACGGCCTATCTTGAGTTCTCCGCAGAACGAACACAGATAATCGATTGTACGTTTTCAGTAGCAGAGTGCCTTGTTGATAGCCAAGATGGTTGCAAAAACAATGGTGGCCATCGATTAAAGCCACGCCCTCCAGGAAGACGTAGCCGCTCACAAAATACTTGCAGGACTCAAGATACACCGCACACACAATAGGCACATGGCTTGTTAGTTGTGCTAAAAGATATTTCTTTGTGCATTCCTTTACTTGCTGCTGCAAGCAAGCACTCGAGAGAACTAGATAGCGGTAGCACGGTAGATGGTGCTATACGCTGCCAACTTTCATTTACTGGCAACCTGCCTTTAAGACCTTCGGGTTATTTCCTAAAAGAAATATTAAAGATTGTTCAAACACGTAAAAAAAAGTTGCGATGTAAAATTTAGAGTGAGGACGGAGCAGGTTGGTTTGTGCGAGCATTACGACCGTATATATCAAAGCGGTAAATTTCACATAGGTATTTTATGGTGAAACTGCGCATCAAGCATTCATTTTTTTTTTTAAAGATTATAGTGAACGAAAAATGTGAAGGCGAGACATTTATGGGTCGTTCAAGTTTTATTATTATTATTATTTTAGGTTACCGCATCGCCCGGAGTGAGAGGAAGAAGCAAAGTTCTGAAGAGAGTAACGTACGATACGTTGGAAAACGCTTGACAATGTCGGACATTGTTTTTTAAGGACAAACCAAAGCAATTGTGCGATTTGTGATATTTGTGTAAACTGCTTCTTTCAGCATTACTACACTATGACCAGATTAGTTTGCGTGGTTTATGTTCAGAGATTAAAAAAAAAACAACGACAACACAATTACGTGTGAAACACAACACAATTACGTGTGAAACGACAACACAATTACGTGTGAAACAAACCTATGACATCATTTAATTAACTCGGAGATAACTAAAGTAAGCTAGCTATGCCATTGTTGTTATCAGTGTTATGTTGTGTAAAGATTTTGCTGTTTATGTACAATGAGTATCTGAAGCTATCCCTTCCACCATGCACTACTAGCCAATGCAAAGCGTGTTAATTGGACCATTTCGAAGCCTCCCGCATTAACGATGGATGCTATCGATTAGCAAATCGCAGTTGATGTATTTTGCCGAATACAGTTTCATTAAATGCCAGGTTGAAGAATACTTGTTCATGTTACATGCGTGTTGTATAGTATCTTGTATTGCCATAGTGTGTAATAGTTAAGAATATTTGAGTTGAAACTTTAGGTAAAAGCACATCAGATGGATTCAGTACGGTAGTTATAATTACTTCATTTCATAAGTTTTACTAAACATTATACATTGTTTTTAAACAGTTAATAGACCAGCCAGGAGGTGTGTAACATGATAAATAACCCAATAATACGCCATTGGAAAAATATTGTGATAATAACTACGTCAAAACACAATTATTAAAATAACTTACCCTCGCTTTCGATGGATTTAAACATTTACCATTCGTTGTCCATGTTATTTAGATTAAAAAAATTATCTCTTTCGTTATTAAAATAAAATATGCATAGGAAATAAAAGTTGTTGACACAATCTAATCAAACAATTTTAAAGAAATTTGTGCACACTGTCTTTGAAGTCTGCGTCTTTTTGGCAGATACTATTTGCTCATTGTATTAACCATAGTTTTGGTAAATTGTGCAAAAATGTAAAAGTTGTTAACTACGATTTTAACATTTTTACCATAACGTATGTTACACGTTTCTATTTATTCTTACGTATGTTTTTTATTTAAGTAATGCAAAGAAAATAATAATGTGAAAAACGTCATTTTAGGGGTTTCAATAATATTGTTCTTAGCAAACATACCGTAAACCCTATATGTTTATGGCCAGGTCCTCTGTTGTAGCCGGTCTTTAATTGTCGCCGGGTGTTTTGTGAATCACAAATAATTAGTAGTAGCCAGGTCTCTAATTGTAGCCGGGTCAAAATGGCTTGATTTTGACAAAATTCTATAAAGTAGCATGTCCGTCACATGTCAAACACATGTTCTACATGTACTGATACCATACATTTCCTTCTAAATTTTGTAGTAGCCGGTCTCTAGTTCTGGCTAGCCCTCGTCCCCGCACACATTTTGCGCCCAACCACAAATCCGTGAGAGTAGCCGATCTCTAATTGTAGCCAGGTCAAAATGGCTTGACTTTCAACCATTGGCCCGGGCTAAAAATACAGGATTTACGGTATGCGTACCTCTGAGAGAAAAATTGTTCATGATGAAACCTAAGACTAAGCCTAAGATAAAGCTTACGTACTCATTCACATAAAGGTGGTGAAAGCCGTATGAATATTTCACTGACAATCAGGTCCAACTTCTTCAGGAGGCCAAAAAATATTACGCTAACTTGAAGTTATCTTGCAAAATTTTGCAACTGTTCTAGGAGAAATGCTCGTTCAATTAGTAAATGTAAACTACACAATAATTATTAAGACAGTGTAAAAGAAATAGGCAAATGCTTAACCTTGCAACCTAGGTTATTTTATTAATACTGTATTTTCTTAGAAAATATGTTAGTTACACGTGCTCCACAACGTAGGTTTGTTCCCGTTTACTAAACCAACGTCTTTCAGGTGTTATTCTGTATGTTTGTTAAAATTTAAAGCTATACCTTGTTATGATCTTGTATCGTTTTACATAATAGTAGTATGCATATTCTACTTTTCTAGATCCTCACGTGCTTCTGAAAAATATATTTCATGCTTGAAATTTTCAATATTAAGTTTCCTAAGACCAACAATGCAAAAAATAAAGACGGGTTATTTGCTCAAAGAGACAATGTCCACAAAATGTTGGACAGCGATAAATGCCTTGTGCATATTTTATTACCAAAATATTCTAAGTCATTTTCTGAATTTGTTCAAGATAGTATGCTGATAGGAGATGAATGGGTGAAAGAGTGAATGTTTTTGGAGTCAGTACGGTAGTTATAATTACTTCATTTCATAAGTTTGTTCATAAGTTAGTTATTGAACTCTTAAAGCCACTGTTTATTTTTAATTGTGTATTGTAGAATAGGGTGAAATGTTAAAAAAGCATTCCTTCCAAACTCCAAAAAATATGGGGTATTCAAAAAAGGGGAAGTGTCAGAGAACTGTCCACCTAAGTTAGCATTGCTGATAACAGATACGTAGGTACCTTAAACTATAAGCCTAGACTCTAGTTTAACTGAAACTGTGGAAACTAAACCTACACCTAAACAGTCTGTTCCAGTCTGTTGGGTTCCTCTTCAAAATAAAAATGGAAATACCAACATACACACACACAAAAAAAAGGGGGCACACACTATGGAAACTACCATCATTATCATGAATTTGATCATAGTTTTTCATTCTGAAGAGTAAAAACTGTTTTAAAGTGAAAAGAAATTTACTCAACTTTCAGTTTTTCAAATTAGCTTACTAGAATTGGAAATAAGCACAAACATTCGGTTTAAACTGAGTAATTGTAGTAGCATGTACAAAGTCATTCCATTGTGAGGGTTTTCTTACTACGGTGTTAACTACTTTAAAAAAAGGAAATTTTCTATTTTGGAAAAAAAAATCCTTACCTACTGTCTAATGTTTGATTGAAAATGGGGTAAAAGATGCCATTTTTAAATTATTAGATGATGACATAACATATCTCAAAACAGTCCAGTTTTTTTTTTTTTTTTGTTTCTACGGTAATTAGTTTCAATAATTCCAGGTGTCGAAAGGTGGAATACACAATGATCAAACTTCCCAGAAGATGGTGGGTAAGTGCGGTACATAAACGGTAATTTTAAGGTTGACTTTGCGTACAACTTTCACTGACATGCCATTTTCACAAACATTTCTCAATAATAATTGTGTGAAAATAATTGTGGAAATACAGATTTCTCGCAAACAGAGAAAACAGTTTATTGCTTAGATATCCGTTAAGTAATTCAACTGTAGAGTAGAAGATGCACATAATGTAGTACTTGGGTGGGTCAGGACCAGCTGACCCATATATGGTGGAAATTTGCGTCATTCATATTTGCAATTTACCCGTAATGCCAATGTTTACAAAGGTGACCATCTTGATAAACCTGAAATGAGCTCTTAAAAGACCATAGATCTAATGTGTTGCTGATTATATTTTTCTCAAACCTAAGCATTACGATAAATAAATAAATATAAACTTCGTTGCAGGAGCAACAGGAAAGGCAAGGGCCCTAGCGGGTCTCTGATCAGCCAACCTAAAAGGGATAACATTAGAAATGTGAACAAAAGGACGTGATGGAGGGATTAGATTGCAGGTTGAAAAGTAAAATTGGGTTTGTAAAATGTGAATAAATTTTAAGCATGGTCATATAGGCCATTTGTCAAACATTAAAAAGGTAGGAATAATGAAAAACTAATGAACAATTTGGGACAACAAGATCCAAAATTACAGTTCCCGTGGGTGATGCTGCAAGAATTTTATTCAATCATCCTGCACATTTATTTTACAGAAGGCCGTTAAAAATTAATTTAATGGTTCTTCCGAGTGGTGCTAACAAAAAGTTGATGCGAGCAAACAGCATTTTTGTTTTGACCAAAAAAAAAAAATACAGCATCCTACATTCTGTTGTGTGAGAACGATATTTGTTTTATTGATTAATTATAATTTTTTGTTGGGGGGAAGGGGTGGAGCTGCGACGGTTTATTTCCTTCTAATGCCAGGTTCAGGCATGTTCAGAGTCAAATGTTGCAAATTGGATAAAAGTCTGTCTTTATTTTCAAATTTTCTGTTATATTGCGCATCTAAGGGGTGCCAAAAAATGATAGCCCCCCCCCCTCCCCAGAGTAAACTAAGCATGATAGGAAAAAATGAAAGTACCAAGAGGTACCCCTTTTTATTTTGGGTTTAAACTCACAAGCTCGATATTCATTGTTCACTCCATTGGCGTCATGAACAGCTTGAAGAAGAGCAGGGTAGGAAGGCAAAAGTGACTCAATAAGATCCGTGTCGAACTCCGTTTTCTGAATGTGTGTGAAAATTTTGGATCCATCATGACGGGCAATGTTGAAAAAAGGATGTTTTCTGAACCTCTAGCAACTCGATTTAGTCGTACTACGATATAGGAGCACATTGATGCTGTGCTTTGGAAAACCGGCGTTCAACGCAGATGTGGAGTGCGCTGCAGTGCAGCATCTTCCAGGGGAAGATGTTACGTGTTTTGTTTTTTAATAGCTCCGCTCACAGGGTGCGCATGGACTTGTGGTTGGACTTAAAATGCGCGTGGGGATGGGCCCTACCCTGACACCAAGTTTCATGATATCAACACTGATGGTTTTGGAGTTATTACCAAATAACAGCACGGCCATAACCAACACAGATCTTTGCGAGTCATTTTTGCCTTCCTACCCTGCTCGTCATCAAGCCGTTCGTGACGCCAATGGAGTGAACACAGAATATTGAGCTTGTGAGTTTAAACCCACAATAAAATGGGCTACCTATTGGTACTTTCATTTTTTTCCTATCATGCTTAGTTTATTCTGGGGAGGGGGAAGGGGCGCTATCATTGTCGCTAATGACCAAGTTGTCGACGCGCCATTAAGCCTCAATCCCCCCCCCCACCCCCGCTATCATTGTTCGGCACCCTGTACATACTGATGGTGAACCCTAAAAAAAAGAGTTCTATGCGCTAAGCGAAAACCAATGCATAAACTCGAGAACCATTTTGATTAATTTTTAGCGGCTGAATAGTTGGCTACAGAATGTATAAAATAATATTTTTCACAGATTTTCTTGTTCTAGTATTCTTTTTTGGCGTGAAATGATTTATAACTAATATGTGCGCAGCTTGAAATCTGGTTATGCTTAGTTTTTGAAATTGGTAAGTTGTGTTTTAGTACCCAGTGCTGACTGATGATGTATTTCCAGTTATTACATGCCAGATGAAAGAATTGTGTTTGGATGAGTTGTTTTATTTTGGATTGGTGTATATAACTGAGTGCTGCTGTATTAATAAGTGAAAACCCCATTATAATGAAGTTTTGTAATAATTGTTATTTTGTTGGAAATAGTCTTTACATTGACAAATATCAGGGTTCTAATATTCGTCAATATTAGAACTCTGTAGTGTAATATTGGCTGCATACTTTTGCAGTCTAATTGTTATGACATACCTGAATAAATAATAGTGTTCCTTAGACGACAGCTGAACTCAGCAAAACCATTTTAATTACATAGTCTATGTACATACACTACTAAAACATTTAGTTGTTAGTAATATGGCTATGATGTATTAAAGTTATTGTAACAACGATTCACAGTACTGTTTTCTTTCTTTGTGAGGAAATGCAAATACAGGGCCATAAATGTGAGCTAGAACATCAGAAGTAAATGCCAGTTACAATGTCAGAATCAAATGCCAGTTACTATGTCAGAATCAAATGCCAGTTACCATGTCAGAGTCAAATGCCAGTTACTATGTCAGAATCAAATGCCAGTGAGAGTAAAGAACTAAAAACCAGTTATGTTACCAGAATTGGCGAGTGCTCACAAACCTCATCAGAATGAAGAAGCAAGTCTTCATAAACAAGTACTCTAAATCCTGAAATCCTGACAAGTAAACATCGTGGATGGATTTCACTAACAGAAACTATTGGATTCCGCCTGCCGCGACGTCATTTCTCTGCATTTTTTTTGTCACACAACACACAGATATTTCTCGATATTCTAAATCAAGTACAGAGACTTTTTCACTTCACCTTTCATAAATCCCTTGCATAAAATCCATTTTATGAATTTGATGGCCAGAAGAGGATATTCAATTGAAATCCGAAGATTATAATATACTAGTTGAAGCCCGCATGCACGGTTCATGTGGGTAGGAGGTTTTTTTTTTTAACCTCTTAAAGTCTGGTACCGGCACCGATTTTTTGTTGTTGTGCAGGGAGGGTGGTTATTAATTTTCTTTCTTTTGTGAGCTTTTTTCCAAAATGTGATGAAGTACCGCGAGAAACGCATATTTTGTAACTGGTTTTCTCAGGTCTGAAACGTGACTAGACATAACTGCCGAATAAATTAGAGTATTAAGAAATTAGCATACTAAAATTAAAAGATGAATAATGATACTGAAGAAAATGATTTCGAATCACAGAACTTTTGTGTATATTAAACTAAGAAATGTTGCTTTCCTTGTGTTTTTAAAAGTTAGTTAACCCTTTACTGCCCATGCCAAACTGGATGTTTTTTTTATGTACCATATGATCGATAGTTCGGTCGCAGGATTCGAACTAGCATTCAGTTGGTTTGGAGACGAGGACGCTGACTACTGGGCTGTTTCTGCTCGCTTTGCTATGGGTCCCCACAAAGCTTGTGTTGCAGTTGGGACTTGGGTTTTTGCCGTTCTGTAGCCGTCCAATATATTGGACTATAGGGTGTTACCAGAAATTTTTTTCCTGTTTTTATGGCAAATTTGGCTTTATTCTTTCCCAAGGATCTGTTTGCCCTAGCCACAAAAACAAAAAAAACCCTCCTTTGCAAAGCCACTTAACAGACTCACGAATTTTTTGACTAAGTAGGGTAAATTAGTTTTTTGTTTATGTTCTGCCAAAGAACTACTAAAAAAATCGTGTGCTAATAAGCCTGATGTCTATTACATTCCATGCTAATTGCTTATTTTCAACTGGTTGGCTTCCCGAATTTAATTAACCTAGAGAAAAATCATTAAAAACCCTCCTGCCTTAATGCTTAAATGTTCTATATTTAAAATTTGAAATTTCGGAAAGAAGCGGAAAATGAAAGGAATTTTATTGTTCTTGTGAAGCCTTTCTGTTGGTGCATTACTTGACCCTATTACACGTATAATTCTAGAGTGTCCACATTGGTGGCTCCTGTGCGGAGTGAGGAGGTGGGTGATTATGGCACAGCTAACCTATACCAAATGATAAATTGTTTTTTTTTTTTAACTCACTTCAGAATACACCCAAAGTACGGTAAGCCGGGGGAAAAATTTCACCGAGACAACCACAATCTTAAAAATGAAAAAAAAAAAATTAAATTGGTTAAAAAACAGGAGTTGATCACAAGACTAAAGAAAGGCTTAAAAAAATAAACGATAGGTTAAAGAAAGATAAAAAAGATACAAGAGTTGGGATTCGAACTAGGGATCTCATGCACCAAAGCCGTTGACACTACCGCTGCACCATAGTCATAAACACAAGAATAGGCTTTCGAATCATTCATAAAGCTATACAAATCTGATGGCGGGAAACGTGCCGTCTTTTGTAGATAGCTGTTTTCGTTAATAAGCCAAACGTTTTCTCTTCAAACGTCTCACAAACACTTAAGACATGAGTTTGGCAATGTGGCATGGTAAGAATGTTATTCATTCATCATTCAAATGTTATTTTGGATGATGGTATTGGTAATATTCCCTCTCCCCAACATCCTGACAGTAGTGAGGTTTGCTCGGAGGTTCTTTTCACTTCGCAGGATGTTCTTCAGTCATTAAACCGGTTCAAGCCAAGCACTTCCTGTGGCCCTGATGGTCTATCTGCCTTTCTCCTTAAACAGATTAGAGTTGAGATTTGCTATCCACTTAGTAAATTGTTTACACTTTCGTTTGACCAGGGCACACTTCCTGCAATTTGGAGCACTGCTTTTGTGGTCCCTGTATTCAAGAAGGGCTCTCCATCCGACCCACTTAACTATAGACCCATTGCATTGACATGTGTCGCTTGTAAGGTAATGGAATCGATTGTACGTGATACACTTTTACGTTACTTGAGAAAGTTCTCTGTCATCCGACAAGACCAATATGGTTTTTTGCCACACCGTTCTGCAACTCATCAGCTCTTGAACGTTCTTGATAGATGGACGTCTGCAGTTGATGTCGGGGCGAAATATGACACTATATACTTTGACTTTAAAAAGGCCTTTGAGTCAGTTATCCATCGAAAACTACTGCAGAAAGTTCTAGGCTGCGGGATTACTGGAAGGCTTTGGGATTGGCTATCGGCCTTTCTATTAAATCGCTCTCAGCAGGTTATTATTGAACGGACATTGTCGTCCGTAACACCTGTACCCTGTGGTGTACCTCAGGGGTCTGTGCTCGGTCCACTACTATTCGTGATTTACATTAATGACCTAATTTTTGACGGTGATCACACCTTTGGTGTTAAGTTTGCTGATGATCTCAAAGTTGGCTGTGAAAATATTTCTTCAGACTGTTCCCCGGCTCTTGTAGAGGAGATTAATGCAGTTACAGCGTGGTCTGACCTTTGGCAATTGCCACTTTCGATCCAGAAGTGTCTTTTCTTTCGTGCTGGTAATGATGACATATGTCATCCCTATAGTTTAGACAGCGTGATCTTGCAACCAACCCATGAAGTTAAGGATCTGGGGATCTGGTTCACTTCAAATCTGAAGCCCTCTTTACACTGTCAAAAGGTCAGCGCTCAGGCGTTTCAACGGTTAGCAGTGGTGAACAAATGCTTTACTTCTGGGGATTCTCAAACTAAGGTATGGGCATTTAAGGTGTTTGTTAGACCATTGCTGGAATATGCAACCCCAGTGTGGTCTCCTAGCCTTGCTAAAGATATTGATCTGTTGGAGTCAGTCCAGAGGAAGTTTACCAAGAGACTTCCTGGATTGAGACATGTCCACCACTTGGAACGCCTGACTCGGTCTGGACTTGAACTTCTTGAGCTCAGAAGACTTCGCTTTGATCTCATCCTTACTTACAAGATTCTTCGAGGACTTATCTCAGTGGACTTACCACTTTTTGATCCAGCACCCAATACATATCACACCCGTGGTCACCCTTGGCGGTTGGCTGTTCCTGGTTCAAGAATGGAGTGCCGGAAAAATTTTTTCTCTGTTCGTGTGGTCCCAGTGTGGAATGCCCTAAGTTCTGAGACAGTATGCATGGACACGGAATCGGGCTTTCGCCGAATGCTGATGACTCAGGATCTCCGCAAATTTCTTAAGAGAAATCTTTAGATCATTGATGGCTTTTCAGTTTTCTCTTGTTTTTGTTTTTTAAATTAGTATCTTCTTCATACCCTTGCATTTTGCTAGCTTTCTTAGACTTAAATAAGGTCCGGTGTCAGCGGCTCACACCCCTTCCGGTACACCTTCCACATTAATGTGGTAAACTATTCATTTATTATTATTATTATTATAAGAACTAGTGTGTGTCTCGTCGAAATTTAGTATATTTTACTGCCTGAAGAGAGCAACAAACCATCCATCCATCTCGTAGCCACCTTCGGTTCCCAACTGAATTCTAATTGGCGGAGCGAGCGAGCGAAGCGAGCGAAGCGTAGCCTATAACGGACACCAAATTGCAAAATGTTGGTTGGTTGGTCCGTTGGTCTGTTGGTTGCACATTTTTAGTCTGGGTGGAGCCCAAACGAAAGATCGGATTGGAATGAAATTTGGTACAACGCTTGATACCCCAAACAGTATTGCTGAGACAAAATTTGACGTAAATTGAACAATTATTACGGGAGGAATAACAAATTTTCGAGTTTATTTCTAACACTCACCATTGTAAATTTGGAATCGTGAATAGTTAAGGAATTCCGAC
Organism: Lithobius niger; assembly: GCA_023313725.1. Taxonomy (NCBI): domain Eukaryota; kingdom Metazoa; phylum Arthropoda; class Chilopoda; order Lithobiomorpha; family Lithobiidae; genus Lithobius; species Lithobius niger. The sequence goes on from JAHWFP010040871.1 coordinate 148,822, forward strand.
GAAACATACACTGTGCTTTTGGTAATCAAGTGAACTTTAAAAAAAAAGCCAAAATAAATCATCGTAGCTTCCTTCAGCTAACAATCTTTTTTGACATAACTCAACGAAATAATAACATTTGATCATAACACTTTAACCACTAGAGGAAGACAAGCAAATGGGAAACAAACCAGAAGGATTCGTTAACGACTCACATTCGTTTCATGTAAAAAAAAGAATGCTTGCAGGAATTCAGCCAACATGGCAGCCAAAGTGGCGTTGACGCTATCAACGGGAATCTCAAATTTGAAACATCAAATCGCCGCTGCAGGAGGAAATCGTTCATATAATACGACAGACACAGCAGACCACGTATTTATATCACAACACAGAACAATAATTTGGCTTCGTATTGTAATTTCAAGATTTCTAGATTGCTATGGAAACTACACTCTCCATCCCATGTGGCCAGAATAAATAGGCCTAACATCGAACCCAATAGGCCCAATTTATCTACTGTTGTCGCTTACGAAACTAAAACGGGACTTACAATTTGGCTTAAAATTAGGATTTAGAATTATTTAAATTCTATGTTCACAGCCAAGCTAACACCGGCTGATCAACAATTGTAATAATTCCAATTAAAAAAAAAATTAGCGTTTGGCGTTGCAGTACGTGCCAGAGGTGTGCGCTTCAACATTGTCGTAGAAGGCAGCGTAGAGAGCCGCGGATGTTTCGAATCTTTTGATTGTTGTGAAGTACTATCGTTACTGGTTATTGTGTAGCTTGTAATTAAATGCTTTATTGTTAATATTTTAAATCTAGGAAAGATACTCTGCAATAAATATAAACAATGTAAGCATTATTGACGGTGGCACGTTCTTTGCCAGCTTAACCACGGCGGCTAACGTTGTATTTTACAACGGCGGCGACGGCGCAAAGAGGCTGCAAATAACGAAACGGATACTAAATATGGGTGCAAACGAAAGTATCTTAAAATTAATACGAAACGTAGCCTAGCTAAAATGTAAAAAACACCAGCAAAAAGCTTCAGCTCAACAGTAGCCGAATGAATATTGCCCCGAGCTTTTTAAGGACCATAAGCAAACATTGCACAGCCATTATAATGAGAGGAAATACAAATTTAAAATAAATTTTTCTTCGCTCCGCCTACAATAGGCCCAAAGCCTGTTTCCTAGTATTAATAGTCTAACAGCTTTTTTTTTGAAAGGCTTACAACAAAAGATGAAAGGTGATTTCTTAGCTAAATAGGCATACATTAGCAATATATCTGCAATGCAACAAAAAATAATATTACAGAAAGACGAATACCAAAGTGGCTGCTCACTGAGGTAAATACCAACGTGGCTGCTCACTGAGATGAATGCAATCTTAAGAATCCAAAAGCAGGAAAAGAATTCTTGGTAACGGACGGTTGAAACTAGCTTATGTATGGTGAGTAACTGAAATAAAGAATAATAAATTTGGCGTTTGGAGTTTGCAGTATAGCCAAGTTTACAAATACAAGGTCGTGTCTACTGCTAGGCAACTACACCGTCCCACTAAAACAAGACGGAACAAAGGAAACAAGACCCAGTGTTACACCCTGTCTTACCCTGTGGGAGGTAAAAGAAGAAAAGTTTTAATTTTCACACTGGAGACGTTATTAGAAACCCACGAAATATAAGGGGTTTTGCTAGGAACGAGGAATGTTGGACTGATATTCGACCTGATCAAATGCACGAGGAATTACAGTGCCCGACTTAGCTAACTTTTGCACTTCAAAGTGCATAAGGGATTTTAATAGGCGTGTACGCCGTGTAATGAAAGCTAGGCCAGCAAACTTGATCAAGATCTTGGAATGCTGTAATAGCAGGTCAAATCTGTGTTAGGGTCAAATTTATTGTTTAATAAATTTGCTGTAATTATAACGAGGAGTGGCTGTCGACTCGCAGTTAAGTGTTAGAGACAATAGAATCGTTCGTAGACCATAGACCTTATTCCTTATTGACAACTGGTAAAGCTTCTTCTGGCACTTAATAAATTATTGCAGTTGAATTCTACTAAAATGTTATGAACTAATGTATTGCACGGAATAAGTATATGGTGCATGAACCAAAAAGGGAACACCAGCATAGCCAAGATTAGTTTTTCCTTGAATGGAATGTGACAAAGAGTATTACAGTGACCTTTGCATTAAGATTTGCCTATAAATTTACAGAGTTAAATAGTCTGTACGAACAGTGCGTTTCCATTTACACGAATGATTACATTACGAATGAAATCAGACTAAAAGACAAGACAATTTGCCCGTTTCCATTCATGATGTAATCATTTATATAACTGGAAAACCCCTGCTTGTACAGATTATTTAACTCTGTAAAATTATTGTCACGCTTATGTGGCAAAGGTTAATGCAAAGGTCATTGCAAAACTCTTTGTCACATTCCATACAAAGGCAAACTCATCTTAGCTAAACTGGTGTTCCCTTTATGGTTCAGTGCACCATATATAGTTTGTTCCACATGGTATCCCGTCAAAACAACGCGGAAATAACAGCGTGCGACAAAACAGCGGCGTCAAAATAGCAAGACGACAAAGCAGCGCACAACAAAACAGCGTGCGACAAAACAGCGCGACGACAAAACAGCGCACGACGAAATAGCGCACGACAAAATAGCGCACGACAAAACATCATGACAACAAAATGGCTCACGACTAGACCCCTCAGCCGATCAGTTTTAAGTTATTCGACTGGCTAATGAAAATATTCGGCCAATTTTCGGCTAGCTGATCTTAGCCGACTATTTTTTCGGCCGCTATCAGCTTGAGACAATTTCGGCGGCTATCGGCTTAGCCTACACGAACTTTGACATTTCCTACATTAAAATGAGAGCAATATAAAATTTCTTTAAGCTAAAGCGTTTGTTACGCATGTAAGTTTTAGTTTTATGCCACATTAAGTCTTAAGTACGTAAACACAATTTTTCACACAACAAATGAAATATGCTGTAAATAATAGGTTATATTGGCAAAGGAAATAAATTCAAATGACACCATTAAATGTAACGTTAAAATTAAACACATTTTTTAGTTTTTTGCAAACTTGAGTTAACTTAATTACGCAATCTGCATCCTTAAAAACGTACCATGTTCGTGTGCGCATAGCAACTCCTCTTGAACTAAAGCACCTACAAAGATGATACTAGTGCCTATATAAAAGATAATTAAATTACGCTCCAGATTACCTATTTTCCTTGCAGCAATTTGATTTTTTTGGCCCTCAAATATGCGGAAATGTCTCTAAAAATTGCTCATGATGTCAAACTTCGATGAGGCAAACTATTCAGGCAAACTTGGTTAGTAAAAGAAAAACCTAAAAAGACGACATGGCTACCCTAACAAAAATGTGGCGAATATGCGGCTGACGTATTTCCGGCGGCGATTTCGGCTATCGGCGGCGGCTGAGGGGTCTACTCACGACAAAACAGCATGACGACAAAATAGCGCACAACAAAATAGCACAAAAAGGTTGTTTTAAAACGATTATAGTTCGAAATTATCATCTGCTGTACATTATATTAAGGAAAATTGGAAATTAGAAATTTCTAGTGTATAATTTTCGCTGTTGGCTAATTTCCAATTTTTCTTACTATCATCTGCTATGGGCAATTTCTGTCTTATTTATTAATTAATTACAAACTGTAGATAAGAATAAAAACAAAACATGTAAACTTCGGGATCAGCATGGTCCCCCCCTCCCTTCCTTCCCCACACACACCACACATAAAACTAAGTTAAACCAACATACTGGAAAAAATAAAATCACACCTTTAACTGAAAGTTGTGGGCAATTTAAGTCTTATTTATTTAAGCCTAAAATTTACATTTAATTACAAACTGCAGATAAAAACAAAAGCAATACATTTAGGCTGCAAGATCAGCATGGTCCCCCCCCCCCCCCCGGGGGACGGCTGTTACTCTTGGGGAGTGGACCTGGGTTTCTGACGGGTTTTCCTTCCAAGATGCGGCAGATTTAAGAATTTCATCCGCCCTTCCTCGTCTATCCTGTGGTACAGCGCCTACTGCTTAAACGTAAGTGACCACGAAATTTTTTACCGTATCTTTAATTTAAGTGTTTTTTGACAACCCCAATTCGAAATTGCTTGTCACCCGTATGGGGAAAAAAAGGGTCCATTGGTGTGATTAAATGTTGACGTTAGCAAAGTTTAGGCAGAAGGGTTCCTGACAAGTAGTGTTAGTGTGTGTGTGGGGGGGGGGGGGGGGTACCATGCTGATCCTGAAGTCTAATTGAATGGTTTTTATTTTTATGTACAGTTTGTAATTAAATGTAACTTTTTAGGCCTAAATAAATAAGACAGAAATTCCGCACCACAGCTTTCAGTTAAAGGTCTGATTTTATTTTTCACAGTATGTTGGTTTTATTTAGTTTTATGTGCGGTGCGTGGGGAGGACGGGGGGTTACCATGCTAATCCTGAAGTTTATTCTAATCTACAGTTTGTAATTAATAAATATATGTGACAGAAATTGCCCATAGCATATGATAATTACGAAGTATAGTTTTGAAACATTTTTTTCGCTATTTTCTCGTGCGTTATTTTGTCATCACGCTGTTTTGTCGTGCGCTATTTTGTCGTCACGCTGTTTTGTGGTGCGCTATTTTGTCGTTGCGCTATTTTGTCGCGCGCTGTTTTGTAGTGCGCAGTTTTGCGTCACGCTGTTTTTTGACGACGCTATTTTGTCGTGCGCTGTTAGTTCCGCGTTGTTTTGACGTACATCCATTCCACATAATGTTTGCAGGAAATCTGACTGTATGACGCCATGTTTTCATCTACCACGAGTGCAAAAAAAAAATGTAAATATCACATTCGTACACTCTAACAGTATAACTGTGTAGAGACTACAAGTGATATCATGTTTTTGCACTCGTAGTGCGTGGAAACGTGGCATCATGTAGTCGGATTCCTGCAAACATAATGTGTAACAAACTATATATATATATATATATATATATATATATATATATAGTATATACACTAATGCTGTGCAATGAGGTAGTTCACATTATTTTGTTAGAATTCAACTGTAAGAATTTCTTAAGCTCTAGCATAAGTTTTATCAGTAATTTTATCATTTAACTCTCGTTGTTTGCTTAATCGATAATTCTTAGTGTTCCGTCTTTAAGTGACCTACTTCCAAGCTAACGGGAATTCAAATTGAGACATTATGCTGTAATACCTGGTTACTGAAAAACCATGTCATGTTGCCAAGTGACGTATAATACAAGCAGAATAAGCGGCTGGCCTAGTCGGCCTTCAGCATATAGACTTCGCAACGAAGACTCGTCGTTTATAAAAGGCAGCATTTAGCTTACGTAAGGAGATGTATATTTCCAAGCCTAGCCCCTATAGAGCAGCGTCATGTGACGTCATATTGGCTTCAAGAGAGATAGCTGCAAGGGGCACTAGATTTAAATGGAGGGTTAAACAACGGCACTTCTAGTCAAGGCAGTGTTCTGAGAGTGGATTTCATAGGCTTATAAAAACGTTGTTTTCTCCAATCCTTTATGCTGCTAGGTTGTAATTGGAAAATAAAGATTCCACTTGCTTAAAATTGTCAGCAACTGCCAACAAATCGACGAAAATTGCGCATTATAGGCCTAAGAAATAAACTCTTAACAGCATTGTCTTCAGTAAGACGCCCTTCTTTTCCCCCTCCAGTGACCCTTGCAGCTATCCCAGTTACTGGCTCCAGCATATAGTTATATACAATAATACAACGTTGTGGCACTGCCCTATAGCTAGCTAGCGACACGCCCTGTCGAAATAGCGAGAAGGGACACGCCTAATTCAAACCAGGCATCTGAAACATGTGCAAGTAGAAAGTTAAAAGGCTAAAGGGAGGGAAACTACAAACCAGCTATAGAGCAGTGACACGACGTAGTATTATTGTATATAACTCTATGTTGGAGCCTTATTGGGTTAGCTGAAAGGGGCACTGCAGAGAGAAACAGAAGGGCGTCATACTGAAGCCGATGCTGTGAAGAGTGATTTCTTAGACCTAAAACGAGCGATTTTTGTTGTTGGAGAAAACAACGTTATTTTAAGCCTAAGAAATCCGCGCTTCCGTTGTTTTTCCCTCCATTTTTATGTAGTGCACCTTGTAGTTATGCCCTCCAAAACCCATACTGGTGCCAATATGGCGTCAAATGTCACTGCTAAATACTAAGGTGGCAAATTTTTAATCCTCTTTTAAACCGGTTAGGATTTTCTTCTGTGACCGTGAATGGCCTTATTCAGCACGTCCACTGAACGTTCCGTAATTACCTCACATTTAAATGGTTAGTATACTAGCTAGCTTTACACCTGTAAATTCAGACGAACCTTGACGCACAAACGCCCAGTCAATCCAGCGCTTTGAAATAAAGCATGTTAGGGTTAAACATTTTCGCGATACTTCTCAAACGCTAAAAACAGGACAACAACTCAGACTTAGGAACCTTTAAAGCTTACCCTTAACCTGATAATTCGATAAATAATTTCTCTATAAAATTAGCATGATTCTGGAAAAGGTAAAATAAGAAAACAAGCAGGAAAAGTCAGGAGTAGTTGGATCGATTGATCCGAAAAAGATGCTTTATTTTTGCTCGGAACGTTTTTACAAGAACTCGATATCAGCAACAAGGCTTTTCAGCAGCATACCACACTTACGTCTAAGCACATATCCTAGCTTGGTTACAAGCAAGATCGAAACAGCATACGACGTCTATCTACAGGCAAGTAAAACCAGGGGGTCGCAACTGTACTAAAAATAAACCTGTTTAAACCAATTATAGTGAGAGTCGATTTTTTTCCTCTTGCGAAGACGGCGATCGGTATGGCTACTAATTGTCTAATTACCGTGTGAATAATTACCCCTCCTAAGAATACAATCCTAACACCCAAATGATTTCTTGGCCGCGGTTCCACGACGCGATATGCAACCGTAAAACCAGTGGTCGCTTGCATTTCTAGCTTTTTTGCCTCAATCCCCCCGTCCCCCCATACATGTTTTGATCAACTGCGTTGGATGGCATGGCGGCGCACATCTCTCAATTAAAGACGAGCCCACTACGAATCTTCAATCGGTTTCATTTTAAACTGTAAGTTTAATTAGAACACTAGTGAACTGAATCAACATTAAAAAATATTCAGCACCGTTTGGCAGTTTTACGATATGGGAAGCCTCCAAGCCGTTTAGTCTCGGCGTTTTGAACATTTCATTTATCCAACTGCGATGCACAGATTGCTGCAACGTTGCCACGTCGCACGACTGATAAGGATGAAATATCTAGACAGCACAGTCATTGCCCAAAAGTAGTTTTATTAATTTGCGCCCCCCCCCCCCACTTCCCTCCCCTGACAACAACAAAAAAAGTCATACAGTAGAAGTTGTTATAAATATTTCTCCTTCCCCCTCCAAAAAAAAATACTAAGGATTAAAGACATGAACGATTGTCCAAACAAGTAGCCCAAGTCTACGCTAATTTCGCATGCCGACATGACTATACAAGCTTGTTATCCAGTTCGTATCCAGTTTGTACGAAGGAGAGCGGTGGAGGCGCGTGCCTACGTCAGTGATCTGTGCAATAATTTGCCGTTCATTGGTCGGTTAGTGGTGACATCAGCCGCTGACGAAGGCTACATAGGTCCCAGTAATTGGTCGTGGATGTACGACGTGAGTCGGCTGAAGAAAAAATGACGAACCTCGTACGTTTGCTGTGAACAAAAATCTTTGATTATTTCTTGTGGAGGATTTTCCCAACGGAATCGACCCATTTTCGAACTTAGACCTAGAAATGTGCCATAGAATGTGTGTGCAAAATTTGACAGAAATCCGATAATTCGTTAAAACGTTATAGCGCGAACACACAGACAGATAGGCACCCAGACACCCAGACAGACAGACAAACCGTCCGCATAAGAGTCTAATCGACTCTAACAAAGCATTCCAAACCTTCGCAAGCAGAATTCCTTCCAGCGTATAGCTGACGTCAGTAACGGCAAAATAAAGCCAGCCAACTTCCGGTCTCAATGATATCTAGGACGCTATTACGGTAAACTGAGTTTATGATTGGCGAGAGGCCACTCCTACTATATATATTTTTTAATTTTTTTTATTTACAAAATTATTGTAAACCTCTATAAAGAGCATGACAGCAATTTCAGATTAAAACAACAATTTTAAACAAGCGGCTACAGCGACCTAGTCGCACAGGTCTTCCACTTCCAATGTTGAGGCGCACACATCTCTCCTGCACTACAACAGCTGTCTTCAATATACTAATCTAAAAGCAGTAACCATCACAATTGCTGGTTAAAAATGTGTTAGCTTTTAGGCCAATTTACAGTTTAGGCTTAATTGTCAGCTTTTAGGCCTAATTTTAACCAGCAGTTTTAATTTCGTAAGTAGCAGCTAACGGAGAGTTGAATGGTAAGCATATTCATTTTTGCAACACGGCGCGCCTTCGGGTACACAGTTAGAGCGTTAACAACGTAATGCGCAACGTAGTCTATATAGATCAGTGGGGGAAGTGACGAGAGCGACGCTGTTGATGAAGCCAACGGCGACTCGTAGCATCTTGACGTTACCGTGGTAACATGATTTTAGGCCTATGTTTCATTTTTTAGGCCTAATTTTTTTAATGCAGTTTTGATTTCGTAAGTAGCACATAGGCCTAAAGGAGAATTTGATTCTACGGTAAGCCTATTCATTCATGCAACAATGCGATTAGACTATTTCAAACAAAGCTAAAATCCATTTCTTTTTATTGCGTGTTATCTTAGGATTTCAAATCGACGATCAAATGTTATTATTTAGTTTAGTGACTTCGAAGAAGTCTATTAGCTACAAGGAAGTAACGATGTTTTAATTTGCCATGTTATTTAACTAACTTCTCACACTGAATCAACGTTGTAAACAGTGGTCGTCTCTATCTGGTACCGTTGCGAAGTTGAAAAAAGTGGCAGACGGACGGACGGACAAAGTCGTTGCAATAGTCTTCTCAGCCGGTACGGCTGTACAGAAGACTAAAATAGAAGAAATATGGTGGCACATCTCATATTCATCATTTCTGTCGTAATTGTACGGCGAAGGCAATACGTAAATGAGCAGGTTGCCACAAATCTGAAAAAGCTGCATATCTTAAAAACGATGCAAACATCAATTTATAAAATCGAATAGCTATTGGAAATTCATTTAAACTTTTACCTGTGCTATAGGATAAATTTTGCAGAGTATTACAGTTTAAATGTAGCTGTACGTCTTTTACCCTAATCGTCGGACTTGAGTTTCTCCAACATTCTGTACTCCATGACAATCATTATGGCGGCTGCCAACCCATAATCTTAAATCAGAAGTATCACATTTGGCTGCGCCTTAAATCGTGAATCTGCCTGTCCTAGGTAATATATTGTCCTAGGCAAAACTAACCATAATCATAAAATCTGACTTACCAATTCTTGAACCTTTTTCATAGCAGTACTTAAAACCGAAAACTCTCAACACGCCCCAATCGTTCAAGTGTATTTGCTTATTAAATTGTTTTCCTTTAAAAGTTTGTTCGCCTGCATTACACAAACGACTCCTTAAACAATTTCACTTGTGTACGATGAGGTGATTAGTGCCATGAAAGTTAATTTGTTTAGAAATCATCCTTGGCAAAAACATGTTTATCGGGAGCGAGCTTTCCATTAAAATGGCGGCATGGCGGTGGTGGTTGTTGGTTGGTTGCAAATGAGGCTACGCTGTTTGAAGACGGACACACACGCACACATACACAATGCATCCCGTTAAATGTGGCTATAAAATTTATTCGGCCTGCGCCTTACGATTGGTAATTAATTGCCCTTGGACGGGAGCCAAGAAAAAGCAAAAGAAAGGGGGGAAAAGAAGAGTGAAAACGAATGACTCTCCTACGACGCTTCCTTGGAGAAAATCAAGTCCGGGTAAAACGGTGAATCAGCGCCATTTTGGATGGACGCTGTGGGAGCTAACAACCCCCTTCCCACGCTTTACAAGTCAAGAGCCGGCCCCATGCCTGGTATCAATCACTTTTCTGCAGACGAGTTCTTTCCTTGAATGCAGACCCTTGGGCTGGGGATGGCGAGGCGTTTTACTGAAGTATCGGAATCGTGCAGTTGTTTGTGTTCGGTGCTTAACATTTTTTGACGACATCAAGAATACGGTAATAATGCTCTACAAAACCAAGGAAGGAAGAATTATAAATAGATTTTTTTTTGTAATGGCAGACAAGCTTATATCTACACTCGCATTACGTAATAGTTATACCACGCCTGGCGAACTGTATCGGATTTATCACCCGATGGGCGATATCCCGCACATTGCCAATCCGCGAGAACTACGTCAAGATGACGTCGAAGCCTAAAGCAGAGACGCCATCGAGACGTAGTTCGAGTGGATTGGCCATCCATTACATCGCCCATTGGTTCATAAAATCCGATACAGTTCGGCCCGGGTGGTATAACTAATTTATTGCATGGTCCGTAACTTTCTAAATGCAAAACAAAATTGTTGGGGTAAATGGAAAGTTTGATGTGCTGTTGTGTTGTTTATGGTGACTTTGTGTCGTCACGTTTGGATAGTTTTGTGCTGATGCAGTCAGGTTTGCGGCCGATACCATTTGAGCGGGGAGGGGGTGGATTGTGTCTTGAGGGTTGGATTTTCTTTTTTTTTTTTAAAGGTGCAGGAGAACCACTTTTTGTAATTCAATGGACTGATGTCTATTATCGTGTTGCACATCACGGAAATTTCATCACGTAAAAATACGTCGTTCACCAGTCACGTCATGTGACAAAACCCCACTACATGGATGCCATCACCGCGCTCTAGTGTGGCGATATATTACATATCACCACACTTTAGTGTGTCAATATGTGATATATGGCTGATCGTTTTGAGCATTGTGAAGTTAGGTACCGTGCAATAACCGACATTATATGTAAGAAGCAGCGCAACACCATACCGTTGGTGTCACCTTGAAACGTAGCTTGGAACGTTTCATGGCTCTGGGTAAAACTATCAAATACTGCTTTTCACCAATGCTGGGATTGTGGTAAAAAGAGAGAGGAATGACCCACTTGGACAAATTAACCCGGGGGTTGGAAATTTGCTATCAGTACTCAGTAATCGTAAATAACGTTCCAAACTGTCCATCCATGGACAACTCCTGGGATAAAAGGACTATCTGTTTCATGTTCCAGATTCTTATTTTACTCGGTGGGATGAATAATTATTATAACCTGTGAAAGGGCTGAACCATTATCAACTTTAAGACCTATTATTTTCCATTTTGTTTTTTATATATATATGCGATATCGAGTTTATGCATCAAAGGCTAAAGCGATTGCTGTCTGGTGAAACTGAAAGAAAAAAAAAATATCCCCTCTCACAACAAGGCCAAAGGACATGCTTGACTTTAGAAAAACAGTAACGTTGGCAATATTAAAAAGCCATTTATCTATAGGTGTTTAAATGTGCACGGTTAGTTGCGAGCACTGGGGCGTCAGATTTGATAGGCGTCTTGGTCTCAGCTGTACATCTCTGGCTTCTTTTTCCGGTTGATTCCCGACCGTTGCACCAGGGTTTCCTCCGGATACTCCGGTTTCCTCCCTCATGCGGCAAAACACAGGTGTCCTGATGTCACTTAACATCTGGCGCTTGGGCCTTCAAAGAGCTCTATACTGCCACGGCCTATCTTGAGTTCTCCGCAGAACGAACACAGATAATCGATTGTACGTTTTCAGTAGCAGAGTGCCTTGTTGATATCCAAGATGGTTACAAAAACAATTGCGGCCATCGATTAACGCCACCCCATCCAGGAAGACGTAGCCGCTCACAAGATACTTGCAGGACTCAAGATACACCGCGCACACAATAAGCTAATTGGCCGTCGCCTTCTATATTCTGTTCATTCTATTCTATACGACCGGAATAAGAATTTCCTTGTTTGAAGTAAAATACTTCGTTGGGTCATTGACATCTATATTTTTTTGCCCTATTAAAAAAGAGTCTTCGGTAAGCTCCAAATATTTACAATTTTTTAAGACTTTATGGTACAATTCGTCCTTTTACCAAGGGCATCATATTTTTAGAAATTCTTTTACTTTACTGCAAGAAGAGAAAGAGAGATATAAAAGAAACTTGTGTGCAGCCCTCGTCGGAGTAAAAGGTAATCACGTGGTAGCAGCACTGGTGGCAAGCGTAGGTATTGATTTGTCTGTTATTGCGGCTGACAATGGGGGGGGGGGGAGTAAATGGCCCATCATGAAGGGGGCGGGAAAAGACATGAGCAATTACCGAAAGACATTAAAGACAAGGCCTAAGGAGTTATACTGTAAAAACAGGCACCATACTCCAGACTTGGCTCGCAGACAGCACTGCGTAGCAGCCCCTTTTGACTTGGCCGTTATGAAAAATTGTCATGGCAATGCAATAAAAAAAAAATCATGACTATTCCGTGATGAATTGGGGTAATGACTTGTCATGGTTTATTATGATTTGTCATGAATGGTATAGTCATGATTCATCATGGTATGTTGTCATGGTTTGTCGATGTTCATGATGGGGCTTATTCATGATGATAATTCACGAGAGCAGATCATGATAAATCATAACAAGTCATGACAAGTCATTGCCTTAATTTATCATGGAATAGTCATATTTTTTTTGATTTCATTGTCATGACAATTTTTCATGGCGACGCACTACTAAACCTCATTATCCCCAACTTTGCTTCTTGGCCTCCACACAAGAAAGCCTCCTTGTGTGGAGGCCAAGAAGCAAAGTTGCTTTCCCTCCTTGTATGTTTGTTTGCGATCTTTAGGTCACCACTGAGAATGATTGAACAGCTACTTAGCTCGGCTGGAGCTTGTAGCCAGTACCCGCCCCGGTAGCGCAGTGGTTAGAGCGCCCGGCTAGTAAACGGGATGTCCTGGGTTCGAGTCCCAGTCGGGGCAGTAGTCTTTTCTTTCTTTCTCAGATTAGTGTATTGTGTATCCTCACAAGGACAGTCTTTAATGCAGACTGCTTGCTTCATTTACCCTTTACCTTGTGATTTCTTTCTTTATTTAAGGTAGGTAATGTTGTAAGGCCAAGTTTGATGTTTAAGGTAAGGTAAGGTTTGATGTTCTAAGGTAGGTAA
>JAHWFP010040871.1:162033-175221 GCA_023313725.1 Lithobius niger
TGATGTTCTAAGGTAGGTAATGTTGTAAGGCCAGGTTTGATGTTTAACGTGAGGTTTACTTGAAATAAAATCAAAGCAGGAAAGGAACAAGAAAAAGCTTTCCTGTAAGATTCCAGGCACTGTAATGTTGCTGTACAGTTTAGTCCACCAGAAACCTTACTGCTGTATTCAACTTTGATTTTACTGTAAGCTAAGGATTAGTATAAGCATGCGCCGTATTACTACTACTTGGCTAAATGACATCACTGAAAAATGCAACCAAAAATAGTTGTGGTGGTAAACTAGGTGGGCGGTAAATGGAAAAATGACGACTTGAATGTAGAATACTGAATAATCGAGGAATAAAAAGTAGGTGAGTGTGAGTGAGGAGTGTGTGTGTGTGTGTGTGTGTGTGCGATTATGAGTCTCGTTAATTCTAAGTTTAAATTTTACTAAAACCAAGATTACATTACGTTATATTATTCCGTTTTCGATGAGCGCCAAAACTTTCGAGAGCGTGATTAATTTTCCTACCCTGTAGTAAACACTGAAGTAGTATAATTTTAAATAGCCGTTCCTTCCCAGTTTTAATACGCAGTTATTATTATTTTTTTGCCGACTGCAGTGGTTTTAATTTTGTCTGCGCGTCTAATAGTAGGATACCGCAGTAAGGTTTCACGTGGACTAAACACTGCAACAACATTTTTTTTTTGAAACGCTACAGGAAAGTTTATTCGTGTTGCTATCTATTTTAAATTCAGTCCACATAAACATTAAACGAGTTCGATTTTTTTTTACTCTTATTTTTATTTAATTACCCCTAATAGGCTGTAATAACAGTGGGATAAAACTAACAATGTTGAAACCAGTTAAAAAATTGTTGGGCATTGTTACCAAAATCCTGTGACGCTCAAAGAAAAGCAGAGAACAACTATTGTTAAGGGAGGTTTTTAGGTTTGATGCACTCCTAGCCAAAAACTTCGCGCCAGAAGGAGAGAGGTGCAATTTTTGTAGGTACATCCAATCAGAACTTCTTAGGATCTTTTTATATGCCACAATGCACATGAGCACGAGATATAACAGGACCCGTCACTTCCAAAAAATGCCAGGGGTGACTGAGGTCGGGATCGAACCCAGGACCTCTTGCACATAAGGTGGTTGTGCTAACCATTAGGCAACAATTTGTCATGATTTGTCATGGGAGCTGTACAGCAGGAGCAAACTACAGGACTTAGTTTCATAGAATTTTCATTAACAGCCATGTAACCTAGGCTACGCCATTAGCAATGTTTAACCTTAAGCTTGAGTAACGTTAAGGAAAAAAAACCTTGAAAAAAAAATTTTGATAAAACCACAACGCCACTCACTGCAGTTTTATCGTCTCACAATGTGTCTCCTATTTCAATTTCATGTACATTCTTTCCGGTTGGTTTTTGTCAGTGGTGGACCATCAGGGTGTTCAGGGTGTTCAACTGAACACGGGCCCTGACTTAGGAGGGGCCATGCAAGGGCCCTGCACAGTATACAATCAGAATGCAGAATTCCAGTCGAATTTGAACGAAAAAGCATTCTGGTTAACTTGCACACGGGCCCTGACTTAGGTGGGGCCATGCAAGGGCCCTGCACAGTATAGAATCAGAATGCAGAATTCCAGTCGAATTTGAACGAAAAAGCATTCTGGTTAACACGCACACGAGCCCGAAGAGCACTTGTTCCACCACTGTTTTCTGTATGGCACAGTTTTGCAACATTACTTCAGACACGTTTAAATGTTGCAAAGCCATCATTTTCCTATTTTTTCGCTCGTGAGAAACGGCTTTACTACACATTCACTCTAACCTATCTAAATGTTCTAAACTTATTTCGCGCAGGATGCTCGAAGTGAGATGGTATGTCCTTTTAATTCGAAACTGATTTTAAAAAGTGCTGATAGAGCTTTTAACCTGTGCAGAGACATTGCGTCAGTATTGGAATGGCCTGATTTTTAGACCTCACTCCCTCTCCCAGCTTCAAGGGGCGCTGATGCGTGATGGGTCGCGCACTGATCTTAGAGACTGATAGAGCTTCCTAACGCAGATTTATGTCAGTCACTTAACGTCCGCTTCGTCAATCCATCAAGGAAGCTAGAGGAAGCAGAAGAAAATTGCTTCGAGGCACCAAATGGAGCTTGCATACGGTTTTATCTATGGAGCAATGGCATGATTTACGAAGTCGTCTATGAGAAATATATTATGATGGCCATTTTGCATGCTTTATTGGATTTTAGTGGTGGTATAGTGTTAGGAATGTACAAGAACTAGTACTAGGTTTGTCCGAGTAGAAGTTTGTGGTCGATAAGTCTCTATGAAATTACAAAATGTTTTAGCAATATTTTGTGTTATTGTACAGGAGTACTTTTGCACATTACGTTGAAATGTTTTGAGGATATTACATCTTTTTGCTCCAAATTGACAAGGTCTATTATTTTTTTCCTTTTACCGATTACGAGATGAATATCCGAAAAACCGGTTTTACGGCCCTTATTTCTTTTGGCTTTAGTAGGTTTCCATTAGTGGGTTTACGTGTGTCGGGAAGTCCATCAAACTCGTTTTAGTTAACTGTAGAATAGCTACATTTCATCTTTCGTGCTGTTGTTGTCGTGTTCGTACACTTCGGTTTAGTTATTATAACAACAACAACAATAACGACAAAATAATGATAAATTGTCCCTCTCATCGTCGTGGGACAGACAATCCAGTTTGGGCTCGTGCTGTCTAAAAAAAATCAACAAACAAACAACAAAATAATGTTGCATTATTGGATTACTCTAGCTAAATTATTTTTCTCCTCGTCGTGGGGCAGATAACCAAGTTAAGTTCGTACTCCTAAAAGCAAAAACCATACCAAATGTTGTAACCTCGGGCAGATAACCCAGTCAGGGTTCATGTCCCCTAAAAAACAAAAACAAAATGTTGTAATCTGGTTTCGGTTCGGCTCCGTAAAAGCAAATAAACAACAACAACAACAGAATGCTGTAACTTTGCCCTTATTAAAATAGCATTGAGATCGATTGGTAAATTTGAATTTACGTTTTACCTAACTTTCAAACTAGTAAAAGGCGCTTTTCACAGTTAAACTATAGCTATCGTAAAATTTCAATTTTATTCACAGAATGAAAGAATTTATTTTCGCGAAACTAGTCACTATTCATTAGGAAAATTAATATCAAACGTTAAATAGGAAAATGTCAACGATAAGCTGTGTCACTATTAGTGACTTTTATATTGTCAAAAACACATACAGAGTAGCCATTAAGTGCTGGTGAAACAACGAAATCACGACGTTTCGGTTCCAAGGCTTTTAAGTTGTTTGACATGTTTTAAACCTTCACCTGAAAACGGTTAAAAAAAAAAATACGACCTTGGAACCGAAACGTCGTGATTTCGTTGTTTCACCAGCACTTAATGGCTACTCTATATGTGTTTTTAATAACTAAAGTGCTTTTTAACTTTCTGCTGTTTGTTTTTATATTGTTGGTCGCTTGACAATATAAAAACAAACAGCAGAAAGTTAAAAAGCCAACAACGTCTCCCAATCAAACGAAGTTTCAGCATTTCCCCGCACTCTGATCCAAACAACATAGGCCAAGCAGGACTGGATCGCACAGCACGCAATCTCACAGCGTACTGAATGGCTAGCTGCTGCCGGCGAAATCCGAATGTGGACCTGAGTTTTCAGTGTCGAGGATGATCGTTGGAGATGTCCGAAACTCCCCAATCGCCATTTCCAGGCTACTGGGGTGCACAGTGTCCAACATCTGAAGACTCGAGTCACTAGATGAACCGTAAACCATGGAACCCTTATCAATTTTGCTGCGGACAAGGGCTTGCTAGAGGCGCACCATAACGATCCGCCACCCCCCCCCCCCCCATCCTCCCATGAAGTACCCGACAGGACCTGTAAGATGTTAAGCGCTCACAAAGTCTTGTCTTTAAGTTGGCACAAGTGTGGAAGCCAAGATAACCTAGAATTAAACGCCAGACCCAGGAAACCTTACAATGGGACCACAGGAATCTGCGCTATGTTCCAAGTACAGTCAAGGATCCGGAAACCCTTATTGACTCCCTATAGCTCTGGATTTTGTTAATTGCCAGGTGCAGCTCTACATACGAGCGATCCAAAGGCGAAGACCGAAGTCATCAACAAACAATGACTGGGCAACAGCAGCTCGCTGGGATTGATCGCAACAGCAAAAAGAACGACACTGAGAAGAGACCCCTGAGGCGCACCATTCTCCAAATAACAAAGGCAGGAAAGAATAATTGTCCCACCACGTACGTGAAAAGAACGGCCTGAAACGAGAGCCGAAAGGAACAGCAGTGTCTGTCCCTTCAAGCCTTCGTTGTAGAAGTTGCGGAGAATCCTGTAACGCCTGGTCGTGTCATAAGCCTTCTCCAAGTCCAGGAAGAATTCAAGCTCTGCTTTACCACTTGCTTGGCCAGGAAAAATCTGTGATTTTCTGCTGGATCCCGAGCAATGTCGGGATAGATAGTAATGAACATGCTGATGCTGCAGCTAAACAAGCCCTTTCTGGTCCCCTCGATAGGGATCTATGTATTGTTCCCTCGGACGCCTTTCCAGCTCTACGTCTGAGATTGCTCGCTGCGTGGCAAGCCTTATGGGTGGGACAAGCCAGACGACAATAAGTTGCGGGCTATTAAAGGCACTCACCAATTATGGCACTCGGCTTGTCACAAGGAAGAGGTGGTGTCAGTCCGTTTGGTCACACCAACCTTACTCATTGCTTCCTTTTGAGGGGGTTATCCCTCCTGAATGTCATTAGTGTTGCCAGCCACTCACGGTCCGTAATGTTCTTGTTGATTTGTTTGGAGTTTGTTGTTGGAGTTTCCACCTTCTGCGTGTCAATTGCGTGATGATTCTGTCTTCCTGTCTGGAGTTTTTCAATTACTGCAGGAGATACAGATATACGATAAGATCTAGATATGGAGTTTGGTTAACTTCTCTGTAATGTGTGGTGCAGGGGCAACCAGAACCACTGCGCTGTGACTGTTGACACTAATGACCTAACTATCGACGCGCCATTAAACCTCAAACCCCCGCCCCACGTTTCTGTCATCGCTATTTTTTCCTCAGCAGCTGCCTGAAAACAGCCAAACTGCTTTATGACACAGGTGTGTAATGGTAGTCATGCTCATATATATTTTAACTGGATAAGCCGGAAGTTAACGTTATTACTGAATCTTGGCACGCGACACGGTAGCGTGTGTCTAAATGATGCCCCGTCTTCACGTTTTCTCAGAAGGCGTGTGACTTGTCTGCACTTTGTTCTCGATGCATTAAAATTGTATTGTTAGCATCTTTTTAATCATCAGCCTGCATCTTGTGGCTGGCGTTTGCCGATTTGCATTGCTGTCTGATAACTACAATGTTAAAACAATGTAAAACAATTAAAGTGATACTTTCGGGCCCGTAACTCCGGAACTACTAATATCGATCATTTATAGATAAGCACAATCTTTAAAGGCTAACACCAGTTTTGTCGTGAAATTAGTTAGGGCTGTAGTGAGCGTTTTATAAAAATGTCCAATAGGAGACAATTACTAGTTTCGCGAGTTCAGCTGAGGTCCAGATTTCCCATATGATCCAACAGAGAAGTAAATAAATTTTGGTATGGGTGTTTACCCAATCCTGTAGGACTTGCATACCAAAATTGATTTAAAAACCTTAAACTATGATGGAGGTATTTAGGCCTGACGTCAAAAATACCTAATGATTGTTTTGTTATTGTAATGACAGGTGACAAAACCTGCGACAAAACCTTTTGTTTATGTGACAGATGAATTAAACTGTAGAAGTGCCTATGACCCGACGACGCTCCGTAATAAATAATTCCTAATTCTATCATTCTTCTGGGCTTTTCCAACGCATATTAAGACTATGTTTGCCATGTTTGATATTGGGTATATTGTTAGGTGGACACGTTCATCCACTCCAGACAAATCGGGAACAACTATCAGTGTTTTGGTAATTAATCCCGTCACTGCCCTTATAACACATTTATGTGTTTGTAAAATCTATTTCATTTTATTTATTGGTATCAGAAAAAAGCAGAATTTTAAATAATAGGATAAATTTACAAAATGCACGAGGTAATCTAGAACTGTCGAGATTAAGCCAAGTTGAGAACGTGGTGAAACTAGACGAAACCAAGGAATTAGTGAAAAATAGAGTCGAGGTGATATAAATTTTTTTATAAAAGGTTGGTTATGACTTAATTTTGGACTTTTTCTTAGCTCCGGGAAGGATTCCCAGTACGATCCCTGGTTTTTTTCCTTCTCTATACCACACCTAACTTTTTTTTTTTGTATCTAAATGTTTGGTAAAGGTTCAAATGAGATGTGTCAAATGTTTCAAAAATGCTTCAAATGTTTTGATATGTTTCAAATGTTTCAAAAATGATATGGCTCAAATAAGACTTTATTAAATATGAGCGTGGTTGTGCTTCACTTGGCGCACGGCAGAAAAAATTTTCAAGTAATAATTTACTTACTAAAGTAAATACTAGTTTAGTAAATATTTAAAAATTCCGTTATTAAATAAAGTAATAATATTCATGCCGTTTCGATTATGTCTCTTAGCTTTAAGTTTGAAAACCTTTAGTGAACGGTCCATTCATCTTCAGACTGCCTGCAGAATGTCTCAGAATTGACCACCACATCATGTGATTGACATCGACGCAAACCAAATTGGACTTGAA
The DNA here is from genome assembly GCA_023313725.1 of Lithobius niger. NCBI lineage: Eukaryota > Metazoa > Arthropoda > Chilopoda > Lithobiomorpha > Lithobiidae > Lithobius > Lithobius niger. Next base: position 168,770 of record JAHWFP010040871.1, read on the forward strand.
CCAATTTCCCATTTCCGTAGACCGAACTTTATTGAAAGCATACATCAATGCTGGTCAAATTACTTTTCGCTGGCCAGTTGCAATCCACTAATCGAAAGGAATAAGAACCTAAAGAAATCTCTACTATTTGCGCTAGACTACGCAGCATTTATTAATACTATAGTAACTAATTCTGTTCGATTTGGAGTCATGCTGCTAATTGTCTTCAACAGGCATACACAAAAACACATTAAACGCATAAATATCCTAAATACAGACACAAACCTATTTACGTTGCCTTTTGGATTTATATGTCAGACTTCCTGAGCGGGGAATCGAACCCAGGACCTTTGAAACCAAAAGGCCGACGTCCTACCGCTGAGCCATATTGACACGGCCTCAACGGTCCTGGGTTCGATTCCCCACTCAGGCAGTCTGACATATAAGTCCAAAAGGCAACGTAAATAGTTTTGCATGTATTTAGTTATTTCTTGTGAGCCTTTGGTTTTCCCGTCTTTAAACATAAATCTTCTGATAACGTCGTCCATTACAATACGGTGTCCTTGGGCTACGATCTGTATGAGTACTTATAAAATGTATCTTTTGAATTTGTGCTGAAGACGGTTCGTGTGCTACTAAAACGGAATAGAAAAAACTTATGGGCGTTTTATAGATGTTTTTTTTTATTTCAAGATATTCCAAAAGTTGGGACTCATTAGTGTTTTCTCTGAAATATGGACTTATTCTGCTGTTTGATCCTTGAAGTGTGGACTAAGTCTGTTGTTAAATTCCAAAGGTTCGGTTCGTTCTGTTATCATATTCCTGAATCTGGGCTCATTGTCTTGTTTTGTCCCTGAAGTTTGGACTCATTCTGTTGTTGCTGTATCCTGTCTGTGTTTTATATATGTTTGTGCAATCTGCTTTCGTGGCTCACGGCAAGCCAAGCAGTTAGTCACGATTTCATCCACGACGACAAGGCTGCACATTTTATTTGAACCTGTCATTTTAAAACCACAGGTTAGTATTTCTGGCCGCGTCAACCATAGGTGAAAGTTGTGCATAGCTTTATCATGATGACACGAGAAGGAAAGTATTCAACCAAGTCGAGACCCGATTTGATCTACGCTTGTCCGCAGTGATTCACATTAGCCTCGCCACGGGTTAGTATTTCTGGCTTTCAACCATCGGAAAGAACTTCGGAGGTGAAAGTTGTGCATAGCTTTATCATAGAAAACATGAGAGGAAGTGTGCTCGACCCAGTATAGACCCAATGTGATCTACGCTTGTCCAGAGTGATTTACTCCAGTCTGGTATCCCAGGTGTTCATTGTCGTAATCATTAAAACGACACTCCGATTGTACAGTGCAGTAGGTTAACATGGTTTTCGGGCATCACCGTAAGTGCTCACGAGGTTGGCGTGACGGAAATTAAAGTTTTGATTGTTCAAAGAGATGCATTAAAAAAAAACACCTTATATACGAAATGACGGCGTAATAGTCCTCACGCTACTCTGCTCAGCACGCACTCAATTTACACTTTAATTCACAACAACGATAAAACATTGATTTTGTGAATTGAACGTTTATAGTTGCATCATGTAGCAAGTAAAGTTTTTTTGTGTTAGCTTACCGAGTCTGAGCATCGCTCGACACTTGCTTGTTGATTGTCACCATCTTGATGGTGTTCGTCGCCGTTTCCATCTTCCGCGAGACATAAGCATCAGTTGGGCAATAAGTCTGTCCTCCTGTCCGGGATATTTTAATTATTGAAGGAGGTACAGATGTATGATAATATCTAGATTTGGGAGTTTGTTTAACATCTCTGTAATGTGTGGCGGACAACTGCACTGTGACTTAGGTTGGCGCTAATGACCTTGTTGTTGATGGACCATTAAATCTCAATGCTCCTTCTCCCCCTCCTCCTCTATCGACAGCCATTTGGTGGACAGGATAACTGACCAACAGATAACTGGCCCACCGACGGTGACAGGAAGTGTGTTAGGAAACAGTAACAAGTTTTTGTTTGGAATTCTTTATGGCTTAGGTGTTGCAAAGTTGCCTTTTAGCATCATTATAACACATAAAAAAAATACCGTGTCGTGTCGTGTAGTGTCGTGTCCTGTCTTGAGGTAGTACATAGGTCTTCAATGAGTGGAATGGCAAATGGCAAATATTTGACTAACTTGAATTTTAAACTTAACTTTATTTAATGAGATGCTTAGGAGTTTTTCCCGGCCAGCCATGGTACCACAAGGCAAGAAATACAATTTTGCATGCCACAATCGACAAGAGCACGAGGCGTCATAGGACCCGTCTCTTCCAGAAAATGCCAGCGGTGGCTAAGGTCAGGCTGGATGAACTAGGTGCCTCTTGCAGATGAAATAAATAGGCATAAATCGCTGGAAATAATATTAAGGAAAATTGGAAATTAGCCAATAGCGAAAATCATACACTAGAAATAACGTAGTTCAGTAAGCCACCTTTAGGCACTTACGTTTCGTCGGAGTGGCAAGACCCGGATTCGAACCGGCTACCCAGTTCGCCCCCCGAACACTTGCATAGCGCCTTAATTGCTAAGGCCACATCCTCCACTGACATAAAGATTAAGGCGCTATGCAAGTGATCTGGGGGCGAACTGGGTATCCGGTTCGAATCCGGGTCATGCCACTCCGACGAAACGTAAGTGCATAAAGGTGGATTACTGAACTACGTTATTTCTAATGTATGATTTTCGCTATTGGCTAATTTCCAATTTTTCTTGCAGGTGAGACATGTACCTCGCCTTCATTTGACACTTTCAGAAATTGTGTAAACTCGCAGCAATTATTTTTATTTTTGGTTAAAGCTGTTGTCATAATTTAACATAAACTTACTGTTTACACTAGTAAGCAGATAAAAATCCTTGCAATTGTGGCAACCGAACCGGATAAACAAATCATCTTGTGTGATCTACAGAAGACGAATGCATACAGCAGTTGGCTCTACTCCGAATTTTATGTTTGTGGTGATTTCAATGAAGGTATTTTCATTGTTAACAATGTACCAGCGCAGCACGTGTTATGCTAGTGTCATGATTGTGGAAACAATTTTAAAAAAATGCAAAAAAAACGTAAAAATACAGGGGCTTGCCTCCCACGCACCCGGAAAACTTAGGATCAAGTTTTTGGCACCGAAAATTGGAAAGCCGCTATCTTTTAACTGTTTCGGGCACAGACTAAAATTAACAAAATTTCCTCCCAAGTATAAGTTTTTCATGAACGGTCCTCCGGGAAGTCTTTTTTAGCCATTCTTCTTCGCCCGTCTCTTCCGCCCATTTCGCCAATAAGAAAAAAAAGTAACAGTGTTTTTCACCGTCATTTCAAGCATTTATCTTAAATGGGTGTGATCACCCTTATTGGTCAGCATGGACACACGGACGTCCTAGTTCTCTCAATAACCGCTCCTTCCCGTGATAGCGTAAGTAATGGCTGGCCTAAGTGGAGGTCATGTTGCGGTGAGCCTTTGGCTGCAGTATAGTGACGTAGGCCTGGCCACACCGTGCTGTGTGATTTGTGGGATGCTGGCCAACAGTTCAGGTCATCCTTCCAGGTCGCCTCGGGGCCTGCCAGCATCAGCAGCGGGAGAGAAGACCAGCCAACGTATTGGTTGATGCGTGCTGCCTGATTCGTTTGTTCGTTACTATATAGCACCAAGTAAAATCATACAGAGGAGCGCATGTTATTAATGAAAGCTGTAAACGGTTGACTGTTTTTATTTCGAAATGTGGTGATACAAATCAAAAGGCTTACAATTTTTGGCACATTGTATATACGCACCTTCTCCAGAGCGATAAGAAGGTAACACCAAAGGTAGGTAGATAGAGTTGGTGAGAGATGATGAGAAGCTATAACACGGATAAAGGACATCGTAGTTACAAATTTCGACTTTATAGCACCTTTCACCATCCACTTTTTTTTTGTTCATAGTTGCTGCGTGCATGGCTGATTATCCACCTGTAAAGATGCGATAATTTTCGGTTCTTAAAGCGGTTTTTCGGTTTTTTAATGTTGTTGTTGTTATTATAGATCAGGTCAGGTTAGGTTAAATTGCCTTGGCCCGAATTTCACCTGGCAGGGGACGAATTTCATGCGGTGAACGAGTTTCATATGAGTGAGACGATGAAACGTTAAATGACGTGGACAGATTGGCCAATAGAGTGCTCTAACTCTGAAAGTGCCAGTCAAACAACGTGACATAATACCTAAGTGACTGCGTGTGAGTTGGGAGATAATTCTGTCCTCCTGTCATTGGTTATTCAGGGTTTGCAGGAGATACAGAAATGTGAACAGCTCTAGAATTGGGGTTTGGTTAATATCTCTAATGCACAGTGGCACTGCACTGTGACTGAGGTTGGCACTAATGACCTAGCTGTCAACGCGCCATAAACCTTCAATTCCCCCCCCCCCCAAGGCATACCAAAGCATCCTAAAGTAATGCCGTAATCTATTTTTCACCATGCTCCCCAAATAGAATAGAACAGAATAGACGTTGCGGCAGTTGTTAAGTGGAAGGAACAACCATCGTGTGAGTTGTTTTTTGCCCAAGGAGGCAGGAAACCGGAGTACCCGGAGGAAACCCTCGTACAACGGGCCGGAAACAACCAGAGAAAAACCCGAATACACTTCCCTTCACCAGGATCGAACCCGGGTCTGTAAGAAGCCAGAGATGTACAGCCGGGACCGAGACGCCTATCGAATCTGACGACCCAGTACTCGTAGCTACCCGTGCTATACCAGGTTTGCTACACCACATCATCTTTTTACCGACAGTTTGGAAGCTTGATGTCTGGTGACAAGATGGCGCTATGCTACCAACCCAATCCCACTTTTGTACGACAGGATTTTTGTACCATACGGATTCTTTACAATACCTACATATACAGCCCCCCACCTGGATTACTGTGTCCAGGTGTCGAATCCACATTTTGTTAGGGACAAAAAAAAATCATAGAAGCTATTCAACGCCGTGCTTCCAACCAAGGCACCGACCCAGTTAAAAAAAAATAAACTTGGATTACCAGTAACGTGTTAGATAGACACTTGGGTCTCCCTACTCTTGAGGAAAGAAGACTTCGTGGTGACCTGTTGGAAACTTTCAAATACGTAAATAACCTCTACTCGAAATGCTGTGGAGACATGTTTAAAAGTGCCATTTTCACTACGACAAGGGGTCATGAACAGAAATTGCACTCCCATACGCTATAGGACTCTGGTGCGACAGAAATTCTTCAGTGTTCGTACAATAAACACTTGGAACTCGCTTCCCAGCCATCTTACAGGCGGCACCAACGCAACCAAACGGAAAACCGATGACGATAGATGGTCCAACAACCCTTGATCTGATTGCTTTCTTGCTCCCCTTCCAGCCTCACCAGCACTTTGCTTTGGCCGTGTATCATTAATGTTATGCGTGTTATGTTAGGACGAGTTGTCAGTCTTTGGCTTTTCTGACTGCCTGTGCTTTAGGAAGCTTTGGGTATACATGTCTAAAGAAAAAATAATTCTTTCCACCAAATAGCAAGAAAGTATACGGAAGCATGGCATCTTGTGAATGCCTGATGAATAAAACAACAAAACCCATGTTCTGTGACCAAAGTCAATGTGTTCTCCATTTCTTGTTTTGAAGGGTGCTAGCTATAGTTCTGTTCGGTTCGTTCTTGGCCTATCGATCCACAACTATTCGCTCCGCGCGCTCTCCGGACTTTCTAGATTTACCGTCCACATCTCGCATGAGTCCATCGGCTGGGAATTGCTAAGGCGTCTAAATGACTTCATCGTCTAGTATGTCTTTCTGCTAAAAGTCCACTGCCTTGATTGTTGGCTGCGGTATTGAAGAACAAAGAGGCTGTACTTTTCGACTAAAACTTAGTTGGTTTGGTTGGCCACTTGAGTGAAATAAATAAGAGTACAGACACCCGAACCAGAGAAAGCTGAAATAGCTTTTTCACGCGTATCCGGTTATGCAACATAGGAGTATAGATAAAAAATTGTTTTTTTTTTTATTAAAAAGGCCGGGAAGACTCAATTTGTCTACCGTTGATCAAACATTATTTGAAAGACCCGTCAACGACGCTATAGAGCAGTGACATTTACCGCCATATTGGCACCAGCTTGGCACAAGTATGGGTTTTGGAGGGCATAACTACAAGGTTCACTACATAAAAATGGAGGGAAAAACATCGGAAGAGCGGATTTCTTAGGCTTAAAATAACGTTGTTTTCTCCAACAACAAAAATCGCGCATTTTAGGTCTAAGAAATCACTCTTCACAGCATCGGCTTCAGTATGTCGCCCTTTTGTTTCTCTCTGCAGTGCCCCTTGCAGCTAACCCATTAAGCCTCCAGCATAGATTTATATACAATAATACTACGTCGTGTCACTGCTCTATAGAAACTTTTTCAGGAGGGGCAACTCATATTTATTGAGTCTCTCCCCCC
>JAHWFP010040871.1:175231-226249 GCA_023313725.1 Lithobius niger
AAAAACAGCATATGTCAAACTTACGGAAAAAATTCCGTAAAATAAATATGATATTCCGTAATGTTTCATTTTACGGACAATTCTCTATTTTTGTACAGACTGTTCCTTTCTTTAGAGCCGTATACAGTTTTTTCCCTGTATTATTTCCACGAAGAATAACTTGTAAATGTATGGAAGTTAATTTAACAGAGTCGGGTTTAGCTCCGTAAACGTATTACCGTAAAAAAAAAAAACCGGAATTTTAACCGTTTCTCAAGATAACAGAACCTTCGTTAAATTGCCTTCATTTTCCTGTTAGCAATGTTACCATTGACTCTCAAAGTAAAAAAGGGATTTTTGTTTTACTGTTGTAGCTAAGAAATTAAATTTCAAATAATCGTGTTGATTCTTCGTAATCTATATATATAATTACACAAGATCCGCAAGCCATCGGCAGCAGCCATTGGCAGCGCAGCAGCAATCTGCATCTGCAGCAGCTGCATACGATGCCATCTCCGCCATCTACCGACGGAACGGCAAATTATAAGAGTAGCAGCCAAGCCCCGCTGAGATAGTGCGGAACGTAACGGCCAGCAGCGCGAACATACGATGCCATCTACCGACCAAACGGCAAATTAAATGGGGGGGGGGGGGGCGAGACGGGAGGTAAGGGGAGGGGAGAGGGGAGTGAGACGACGCGGAATGAGCGAGCGAAGCGAGCGACTCCGCTAGTAATCTCATATTACTTGCTCTCAACAGTCAGCATTAGCCTACATATAGTTCGTGAGCATTTTTTTTCCATGTTCAGCACCTTCAAATAAAGTTTGTTCATTGTACAGGGTGATTACAAAAGAAATAGACAGTTTGAAGTGTTTATTAAACGAAAACTGCACAACTTATCGATAAACGGTTTCCACTGTCACGTGATGTAACTCATTAATTTTCGCAGAGTTGTGGTAGTTTTCGAATGCGGGTCACGTGAACGTTTTCTGCGCTTGAATTCAGCAAAACTTGCTCTGCTTACATCTTCGAAGCCCTGACCTAACACCATGTGTTATTTTTTTTATGGGTCGAAGATATAGGTGTTCATTCCTCTCCTTCCAACCAACCTATACTAGATCTTAAAGGTGCCTTTTTACCTTTTCAACTTCTATAGATGCAGCAGCACCGTAGAATCTTCGAGCAATATACAGAAAATAGCGGTACATTAAAAAAAGTACGACACTATTCGTAACACCACTGAGTTTCATAACTAAAACGAGATCAACGTGTCCCACGTCAGCCTATTGGATGGCGGAGAATCTGGAACGTGGATGCTGTGTTTAGAATATGGGCAATGCTAAATGGTGAACACGCGTCTTTAAGCAACGGATGACGGCAGTAATTGTCTTAATTTTACGAGGGTATGCTAAACTGTGTTTTGAAGGAGTTTGATCATTGCGTGAATGTATGCCGTGTAACTAATGGAGCATACAGTGGACGTCTATGACATGCTAGGCAAAACTTGATAAGTTCCAGAACGTGTCGGTGAAACCCAATTATCGATAAGTTGAATAGTTTTCGTTTAATAAATGCTTCCAAGCTGTCTATTTCTTGTGTAATCATCTTGTATTATATTTGGTACTGTAATTTATTACCGTTGGCTTTGTGGCTGTCTTACTGTTACTGCGGATACCATACAGTTATTACGGTTTTTAATGTTGTTAGCTTTCGGATGGGGCTGTGGTCCCTGTAGGTTGCTGGTCCCTTTAATAAACCCAACTCATAAAGTTGTCTGTAGTTGAATTATTGTTTTATCCTTCGTGCTTCCCACGTGATGTAGGATATTAGTTGTTCACTGTTCTTGCTAGTGATCTAATTGTTGCCAGTGATGGTGTGTTCTTAATTGTTTTATAACTAGACATAAATCGCTGGAAATAATATCAAGGAAATTGGAAATTAGCGAAAATCATACACTAGAAATAACGTATAGTTCAGTAAGCTACCTTTACGCACTTACGTTTCGTCGGAGTGGCATGAACCGGATTCGAACCGGCTACCCAGTTCGCCCCCAGATCACTTGCATAACGCCTTAATCGCTATGGCCACATCCTCCAATGGGCATAAAGATGACTCACCGAACCCGTTATTTTCCTTTTCCTTTTTCTTAATTATTGTTAATAGTGATGATGAGTACTTAATTGTTAACAGTGATGGCGAATTCTTATCTTGTCCCAAGAAGTAGTGAGTTCTTCATTACTGACCAGACCGTACACTCTTACTGCATTACTGAATCGAGACCGGAAATGATGCTCAAGATCTTTCGTTAGCAACCAAACATCAACAATTATTTTCCTTTGCGTTCGTTTTTATCAACACAAAGATTGAACGCAAACGACATATATGTGTACAAGAGAACTTATCTGAGTATGTTGTTCTATCACACAACGATTAATCCACATCTTAACTGAAGGCATCGCGGTTCAGTTGCTGTGGACAAACTACGATGTACAGAGAACAAAAGAACGTCGTTAAAGATGCACATTTCTAATAGGATTAGAGCCCTGCTTTCAGGCGGAACGATTTTTGCACACCATCGCAGGAGACTCGCAAGACTTCAGCCCTTTCCGTTTCGTAATATCCCTGTCGCCAAAAGCCGTGATTTTGTTTACTTTGCCGGCCGGCGGAAAGAATGAAAGTCGTCTATCGTCCCAGAATGCTGATTTGTTCGCCGACAGGGAATTGAATCCACGGAAGCCGTGCATTTGGTGCGTGGGCGGCATTTCGCCTTTGTCCTGCAAATTCTTATGGAACCGAACCGTACTTTGATTTTGAATGTGGCTTCTGAAACCTGTAAGGCATTCAAGGAATCTGCTTAGGAAACGCGCTCCTCTCTATAGCCTTCAGAACTGAAAAACAGGACATTGCGAATCAAGCACGCCACGTCACTCGTAGGTTTGTTGTTGACGAAATGGAAGGAAAAAATACGGCAAATTGCAGTTTGGTTAAGAGCCACTTCGACCGCCATTTGATGATATAGGCCTATAAACGTGTGAATAAATAGAAAGATAGGACGCATAAGCAAAGTCAGAATAACGTGAAGTATATCTGACTGAACAGCTCGTGTGGACGAGAAACACCTCCTCATGTGTGAAAAGAAGTCTTTCGTGTATTAAAGAAGAAAGACTTCTCTATTCTTTAAGAAGTCTTTCAAGGCTGGTGGTGTCGCGCGCAGGGTTCGAGTACAAGGCATTGAATTACTTTAAAAGCCTTAAAGTGTGCGCGGCCTACCTTGAGTTCGCTGCAGAACGAACACAGATAATCGACTGTATACGTTTTTGGCAGCAGAGTGCCTTGTTGATATCCAAGACGGTTACAAAAACAATGGCGGCCGTCGATTAAAGCCGCCCCCTCCAGGAAGACGTAGTCGCTCGTAAAATACTTCCAGGACTCAAGATACGCCGCGCACACAATAAACTTGAAAACCGAAAATTCAAGGCTTGAAAACCTTGAAAATTTGAATTTTTGTTGTTGGAGCCTTGAAACAGCCTTAAATTTTGTGAGTGTACCTTGTTTGGAATGCGATTAATGCCATTAACAGTAATATTAATTTAAGTATCAAATTTACATAAATGAATAAATTTTTTTTTTAGCGGAATCCATTTCTTCTGTGAACGATGCTCGTTTCGGATTAGATTGCAGACAGAAAGAGAGAGGCGCCGTGCGGTGCAAGCAACTCCTTGCCCATGGGGATGGAGGACATAATGTACGGTTTAGCTTCCTTATTAAGAACACAATGGCGCCGACGTTGACATCAGTGGCAAAATGGTGGAATTTAAAAGGGAATGTTTAGACTTTACTGTGCAAAGAGTCTTGAGATTGGTTATAAGCTGGCCTTGAAAAGACCTTGAAAATGGTTTCGTTTGTTGCGTACGAACCCTGCGTGGGATGAGAAACGGACCAAAGACGTTTCTCATCCGGCGCCGGTGTCTGCATCCATGGCAACTTTTAAACCCGTTGCCCGATTTATTTCAAATTTATCACAAGGATTCTGCGATCCGTTTGTGAATTTAAAACCATAATTAAAGATCCACTTCTTGAGGAGGGGGGAGGTGGAGGCAGCAAGCTATTTCTAAAGTTCATAGAACTACTATATACTGGGGTATCCCTAACTTGCGACTTTGCTTAAGGCTGCTTGCATTTACTCATATATGCAGTGAACTTTATTTCTTTATTTTATTTGAATTCTATTTAAGGTTTAGGCTATAAAACAGAATAAGACATCCGCAAAGTTAATCCCACCTATTCATTCTCAAAGGTTAAATGAAAATAAATACAGATGCACACCTATGTATACGTTGCCTTTTGGACTTATATGTCAGACTGCCTGAGCGGGGAATCGAACCCACGACCTTTTCAGCCAAAAGCCGAGGCCCTACCGCTGAGCCATACTGACACGGTCGTCAAAGGCTTCAAAGGTCGTGGGTTCGCTTCCCTGCTCAGGCAGTCTAACATAAAAGTTCAGAAGGCAACGTAAATAGGTTTGCATCTGTATTTATTTAACTTTGTTGAGCCTTGGCTTTCCGTCTTTAATGACAAGCTCGACCATAGCTACTTTCGGTATCAATGCCTAAGTTTTTCCATTAACTTATAAAGTATAAGTTGGTGAGAATATTTTGGTCGGTTGGTATAGCACTTCTTTAAAGGACCGAACCAGTTTGGTGGCTTCCTTCCCGATTGTGGATTTGGTGTTAAAGCCAAAGTTCTAATCGTATACCTTTATTTTTTGCTCGTTTTTGTATTTTGAGTATTGCAAACGTAGAATTTGCATTCTTTTACAATTCATAGTTAGGATGTGATGATCTAATTTGGTATTAAAAATATCAATTACCGCACTCTTTGATTTACGCAGACAAGCAAACAAAAAATTACTTTAGTTTTTCATGCACTGAGAAATGGCCGAGCGATGTGAGGCCTTAAATAAGTAAATAAATAAATAAAAATTGTGTTATGTGCAGGAACACACAGGTCTAAAAAGGACTCAACCAATTGAGTCGCAAATATTCAGCTTTAATAAAGGGTGGGGGGGGGGGTGGATGGTGCAGCATTTAGGATGAAAAAATAAGGCTGACACATGGTGATGGATAACAGAAAGTATCACAGAGCCACATCCGCTTGTCAGTTCAAATTGAGCACTGGAAAAAGGGCACTAATGAAAAATACATATTTTGGGAAAAGGGCAAAAAACTGAAAACTATTATTTTATGCTTAATCTTTGAAAATTAGCATTTTCTGACGGGATATATATTCATGTTCCTTTTTAAAACGTATTTTTGTAGCAGATGTGTTCAGGAAAATAGGAAATTAGCAGAAAAATCGTCAGTGGCACTGGCGGCAGGCATGTTGAAAAGCAGCCCCATCTCGCGCCGACATACAGCGTTAAATAAAAAAAATATTTGTAAAGCGCTTCTGTTGGTCGACTCGTACCGTTTGTGCCCTTATTCCATAGACTGAGAGGTGCTCTATCAGATTTTTTAGGAGGTGAAAAAGGGCACAAGTGACTTTATGCCTTTTTTTCCAGGGAACTCCTCAATTAGTATAAACAAATACGAGAACACTTGTTACAACCGTACCGTAACACGTTCCACCCGCATACGCTAGAACTGGACACTAAGCTGACCAACCCTGTATTGCACGCATTTAATTTTCGCCCACTTTTGATGAACTTTGGCTTTCGTCGAAAAATTTTGTAAAATTTTCCTTGCGTCAAATTTCATGAACATCGGAAGAATAGACATATGGACGGATGGAACTAACCTGTAAGTGCTTCTCGGTTTTGCGAAACGGGTCTGAAAAAATTAATATGATTTTTTTTCCCTGTCCGTCAGTCTGATTATTTTGCTTAGGCCACGAAAAAAAAAATAGTCTGTTCTCAGGCCCTGCCTGGTGACTTTTATTTCAACAAAATAAAAAAAAAAGTGACCCGCAAAAAGTTTAAGAGAAACTTCTGAGAGAGATGGACTTTTTAGCACATTTTCTAGCAAGGATTAGGTTTAGTCGCAGTTTGAAATAGTTCTGAAATTTACTACCGCAATCTGAACAGACAGAACCGACTTAAGATACAACGTTTCCTAAGTTTCAAACAGAAATAAAAAAAAATAACAATAAAAACCTGGTATAACAGAGTGACTTTTGGGGCTTGTAAATAATGCCCGAGAACCAAAATATTCTTTTTTCCATGGCCTTGTGTGTATCAAGTTTCCACTTCAATATTCATAAAAATCAGTCCTATATGTTATTTTCAGTTCGCTCCAAGAGTTTTCGAGCAAGCTTGTAAGACTTAGGGCGCGTTTACGCAAAAAGGCCTTCTTGCTCGCCGAAAGCTGTTTCCTAGTCAACCGTTATTTATTTATGATTAGTTTCCCGTTGCTATTAAATGAATGCGGTAATAGATAACAAACTGTATGTATTATAAATAACAACACGGATAAAGAACAAAGTACTGCAGTAATTTTAAACATTGCTACAAGATTGTTATCATTTCACGCTATTTCCGAAATTTGCTATTCTCCCTCAAAGTACAGCTTCTAGCAATGATAAAACGTCGGTAGAATAAATAGCTTCTCGCAGCGAGAATTCAAACTCAAACATGGCGTCCATTTCGTGGCTATCGAATCGAAGACAAACCGTCGTCTTTTACTGCAGTAAAAATTGTTTTCTTGTTGTCATAAATCGACGCTCAAATGTTGCAAGCATCGTACGCAGTGTCACGAGGCACGAGGAGAAGATTTGCGTCTGCGTCGTTGCCATGGTTACTAATACGCATAGACAACTCGAAAGCCGCATATTCCGGTAAAGGCGAGAAGCAGCCATCAGATTTAGTACTGATCAAGTAAAAGCTAGTGAGCGAGAAAACTGTCGTTGCATAAACGAGCCCTTACTGCTGGATTAGGGTCCGAATCCAGCAAACACGATTTTTGGCTGTTGCACAACTCGATCGAAAGAATGGATACATGGACGGACGGAACGAACCTGTAACTGTTCCTTGATTTTGCGAAACGGGCCTGAAAAACTGAATTACGATTTTTCCCTGTTCGTCTCCGTGTTTATTTTGTTTATGCTGATAAAGGTTCCAGTTCAATATTCATAAAAATCAGTCCAATAATGTTTTCAGTTCGCTTCAAGAGCTTTCGACTGGAGGCTTGTAGGACTTAGTGCTGGTTTTAGGGTCCGAATTTAGCAAACACGATTTTTGGCTGCTGTACAACTCAATCACGTTTATATTGTAGCCGTTTCTTGCTGCTGGGAGTGGGGTATAGGAGGTGGTGGGGAAAGGAGGTGGGGGGGGGGGGGAAGGAGGGGCGACAAGTCTCCCAATTACCTTCGCGACTGGAGCCTCTGATCACCACTTTGATTGGACCGACCTGACGAATCCATTAGGCCAATCACAGCCCGCGTCTTGCCAATCGCCTGCGGAAAGACGGCTTCACACTTCATAGCTTGCTACACATTCGTTGTCGTTGAACTTCATTTTCACCCGACTTCCTACTTCTTCTCTTTTTTTTTCTTTTTCTTTTTTAAATGAGAAAATTTGGGCAATTTTCCATCTTTTTTTTTTTGACGAGAAATTTATGTCAAATCATGGTCCCAACTTAATAGTGTCACATTATGACTTGCATTAAAAATAAAATTTACAGTTTTAATATTGACAAAAAAAAATCTATTGGGACCACAATACATTCGATAATGAACTCAGTAAATGAAAGATTTAGGGGGGGAAAAGTTGTACGCAAAGTCATTATGAAGAATAAAGAAAGGCCCCCGCGTTACATTTGTCAAATCAAGCTTCCTACACACACAACCGATTAACAGCAGAGGCAGCGTGATACAACAGATGCTATACGGGCTAACATTCCCGATAACGAACGCATTCGAACTACGCTGTGGTCGTAAAATTCATGTAGGTGTAAGGGCTCGTTTATGCAACGAGACCTTCTCGCTCGCCGAAAGCTATTTGCTAGGCAACCGTTATTTATTTGTGAATAATTTCCCGTTTCTATTAAATGATTGCGGTAATAGACAACAAATTAAATGTATTATAAATAACAACACGGACAAAGAACAAAGTGCAACAGTCATTTTGAACATTGCTACAACATTGTTGCCATTTCACGCTATTTCCAAAATTTGCTATTCTCGCTGTAAAAACAGCATCCAGCAGTGATCAAACGACGGTAGAATAAATAGCTACTCGCAGCGAGAATTCAAAATCCAACATGGCGTCCATTTCAGAGTTATCGATTCGAAGACAAACCTTCGAATGCCGGTATTCAGAAATCTGTCCGTCATCGTGTACTGCAGTAAAAAATGTTTTCTTGTTGTCATAAATCGACGCTGTCATGTTGCAAGCATCGTACGTCGTGTCGCGAGGCAGGAGGAGAAAATTTGCGTCCACGTTGTTGCCATGGTTACTACGTATAGACAACGTGAAAGCCGCATTCTCCGACAAAGGCGAGAAGCAGCCAGCAGATTTAGTATTGACCAAGTAAAAGCTAGTAAGCGAGAAAATTGTCCTTGCGTAAACGCGCCCTAACGCAGTTATACTAGACTGTTTCGGTTTGATTGCAGCAAAGGAAGGAGGGCTTGCAATCGTACTTTCTTTCTTCGGTGATTGGCTTTACAATCTGAGCGCCTTAACATAATCTATCATGGCACGGCAGATAAGCCGCTGTTTCGAAAACGTGGTTTAAAATTGTAGGTGGTTGTTGTTTGTTGATTGCTGTAATGGGATTTTATATTTGTGTTTACTCCTTCTAAGCTGTTACCAACGCAGCAAATGAAATGCCTAAACTTATATAAATCGTGTCTATTCGTATGAACTTGTGGTTTTTTTTTAATGTCACCGGAAACATATCTGTGTTTTTTAAACGTCCACACAGCCACAAATTAATTTTATTACATTTAGAAGTATCATGCTTTAATCGACCGGCACCAGAGGTATCATGTATCAATATCATGTGTTAAAAACAGAAAGCCAAAATGCACTTTAGTAATTAAAAATATAAACAAGTATCCATCAAGTGGAGGTGAAAGACGAAGTCACGACGTTTCGGTTCCTAGCTCGGAACCGTTTTCAAGTGAAGGTTAAAACATGTCAAACAACTTAAAAATTAAAACACAACAGCAGAGCAGATGGGTGATGGTTATAAATCTTACAGGTCTTGAGGATGTAAGGTCCCATACTAAAATTTAAAATTAAATTAAATAAAAAGTCGGCACAATTCGAATCACGACAGTCTGAATGTGCCAACAGTCAGCTCCGAGCTCACCCAAGTCCGCTCCAAACTCATCCAAGTCATTTGACGAGCGGACTTCGGTGAGTTCGGAGCCCTATGTTGGCACATTCTTTTGAATTGTGTCGACTTTTATTTTATTTAATTTTAATTTTTAATTTTAGTAAGGGACCTTACCATGACCCATCTGCTCTGCTGTTGTGTTTTAGTTTTTCAGTTGTTTGACATGTTTTAATTTTCACTTGAACACGGTTCCGATCTATTGTGTGCCCGGTGTATCTTGAGTCCTGCAAGTATTTTGTGAGCGGCTATGTTTTCCTGGATGGGGTGGCTTTAGTCGATGGCCGACATTGTTTTTGTAACCATATTGGATATCAACAAGGCACTCTGCTACTAAAAACCTACAATCGATTATCTGTGTTCGTTCTGCGGAGAACTCAAGATAGGCCACGGACACTATAGGTACCGAAACGTCGTGATTTCGTCTTTCACATGCACTTGATGGCTATTCTGTTTATATTTTCAATATCACGAGTATCACAAGGTATCACTTGGTATCATGGGTCAGTGGCTCGTAAGAGGTGAAACCTGAAATAAAAATTGGAGGCATCGACAGCATCATCTAACAGTGAGCGGAGCGTTTAAACCTAGAGGGGTACGGAGAATTGAGCGAATGTGTTACCATCTGTTATGGTTGAGGAGAGAGGGAATCCACGAAGTGTTACGTAACACACAATTTCCCCGCTAAATTTCCTTCTGCCAAAGTTGTCCTAAATTGTTTTAGGTAATTTTTTTTAACTTCCTGTTAAAAATAGCAAGTAATTTTTTTTTAAATCACTCTCATTAGTCCCCTAGGTACGTACTGCTTACAAAAACGAATTCATAAAAATTGTATACCATTGGTGGGAGGCCGGAGGGGGGGGGGCAGAATTTGTGACGTATATTCAGGTGGGAGAGGGAGGGGTTACGTCAAGTGTTCCACTGATGTTACAAACTGGGATGGGGCAGGGAGGCTTCCAAATTTCTAAAAAGAAAAGGGGTTATATAACTTGTGAACGTTTGCATAATAGTAACAATACCTTTGGAAATTTATGAAATACTCGTGCATGGGCAACATTTGAAGTTGAAGAACTTATTCAATGTTTGATTCAAACCGTATATCAGTTTGTAGCAAGACATCTGAACCACGGAAGAAGATTAAGACTGTGGCTCGATCGGCACACTTCTCGGAAGAAAGAAAGCATGTGTTTGTTATACTTAGCCACACTCGAAACTCCTACCCGATTTAAACCTAAATGCTGGATCATGACCAGTAAATTATACGGCCCGAAATATAACGATATTAGAGTGGATAGACAAAATGGCTGCTACGACTGGTTTCAATTCTACGAGATCTGTTCTTCGAGGAAGTATCTTTGTACGGAGAGACGCGACATCTATTGGCAACTAGTGACGATTTTCAAAATAAATAATTTAAATTTTTACGTAGATTTTAGTGGCAAATTTTTATTATCTACAAAAGTGATTTTAAATTAGTTTTTAAACATGTCACTCAGCTACAGTTAAGCTATTTCTCTGCGCTTGTAAAACAAAAAAAGCGACACGTTCGTTGGCAATTTGTACGGTTGGTGCCGCCCTTGGTTGACAGAAAGCGGCGACGAACGAATCAATCGCATAAGTGGCCTTCTCGGCGGCCATATTGCCCACCCCAGTCACGCATGCTATTTTTCATCTAAGATCCGACCGGTATACTGTAGTAGAGCCCTGGATGGATTTCAAAGAAAAACTTGATCTGCCAGTTCTCATCTAACTAAAAATTAATTTCACCTCCTAATCAGACCTGCCTTTTTTTAAACGAATAATGAAGCATTTTTTTTTTCGTGATCATTTTGTTTTAGTGACGCGAACTAGTTTCGTTCTCCATGACGACCAGCCAACATAAACTTGAACAACTGAGCCGTCTAAATGCCATGCGAATGGGTTCCTTGACGATGGCGCCCTCTATTACAGCAGTCATCCTTGAAAGCAGGCACTACTCACAAAATATTTACTAGTAAAAGATAAATAGCGGCATTAGGCTAACAAGATACTCCATCCTGGTTCGGGGATAGATTGTTAATGCGGATTTGAAGAAGTCGTTTTAAAATCGTCAAATTCAATAATTAAAGACAAAATACAACTACTTCCTTTTGTTAAATCTAGAATTCTACCAAAATACGAAGGTGGATGTATGACTGTCATCTCTGCGGAATAGCACGGCAATGTTGGCGAGTCATTGGTTGTCATGACCTGGCTGTCGACGCGCCATTAAGCCTTAATCCCCCCTCTCATTGGTTTAGCACAAAGAGTACATTGGTCGTGTAAAACTAAAAGGGTTGCCTTGATTTTTTTACGATGAAATGGTAAATCCGGTGCACACATGGAAGTCTACAAATGAATAGGTATTGGAAAATGTATTCAACCTTTTGTCTATACTCGGAATAATTAACGAACCTTTTAACAGTTTTTTCCGACTGTGTATATTGTTACTTCGCCTTATTTTCGACTTCATTTTTATGTGCGATTTGCGTCGTCCATACTGTTCACAGTGGGGTTCGCACAAGATGTTTGAAGCCGTCGAAAATGCTTGAATTTGTTAAAAAAAATTTAGGACCTTGAATTCCTTGAAATCGTTGGCTATATATCCTTGCAAATCCTTGAATTAAATTTTTCGTCGTAGTTAAAACCAGCAAGATAAAGACAAACTTGCAATTTGTTTTAAATATAACTTGCAATTTTGTCGTAATATCAGTGGCGTAACTACACTGAGGCAGGAGGTAACTGCTTCCCGGCCCACCGACTTTGGTGGGGAGGGGGGGGGGGGGCGCACTGGCCCCTATTAATTTGTTTTTGCTGTTTAAAACAAACAAAATTTTTTTTCAAGTTATTGCTCTGTAGTTCCGTGAAATTGTGTTTTGTGTGACCAAAATTTAATTTTTTTATTTTTTGTGGAGTGCTGACGGAGGTTGTTCCAATAAGATCTCGCCTTGAATGACAAAACTGCCTTTTTTTGTAAATGGGGGGGGGGGGGGGCTCCACTGGGCTCTTGTCTTGCGTGGCAAAATCTGAATTTTTTTTAAAGTAGGGATGGGAGCTCTACTAGGCTTTTGCTTTTACGCGGTAAAACAGCATTTCTTCTTTTTTATGAAGTTGGCCATCACTGGCCTCTCGCTTTGTGTGGTAAAAACTGGAATTTTTTTAAAAGGGGGGGGGGGGCCTCCACCGGGCTCCCGCCACCGGGCCTCTATTTTGAAGTTATGCCATTGCGTAATATGTTGATGAGTTTATTTTTTAAAGTATGTTGCTACACGCATTTTCATTATGTGTTTAATGACGTAATAAAAAAAAGGAAAAAAAAATTCTGTGATAAATGTCGATAAAAAAAAGTTTTTCTTTCAGCATTTTTTTCTCCGTCGTCTTTTTTTTTTCCCGCAGCTTTTTTTTCCCCATCAGCCTTATTTCCTCTGCTTTTTTCCTTAGTCACAAGCACGATTAAAACGTGTCACATTGTTAGTGTTTGGGGAGATGATGTTGGCAAGTTTGTTGATTAATACAGTCCTTGAAAAAAATTACACTGATCTTGGAAAAGTGCTTTAAAGATTATATTAGTTTAGAAGAAAAATTATTGAAAGTGTTTGAATTTTTTGCCACAGACAAATGTAAGGATTTACGAAGTACAATGACTACTGCATTTCTAGTGCATGATTTTCGCTGTTTGGCTTTTTTTCCTTATTTGTATTTACGCCGTGTATATATATATGATTGAAGTCCTCTCTCCAGCAAAACTAAAACTATTAATTTCTCCGTTTTTATTCAATATATTTCGACCAAACTTGGCCAAATAGTAAATAGCAATTTTTCCAAACTTTACACCAACTTTTATGCAATTCCGTGCAAGAGTAAACGTAGGAAGCCACACGTAAATTTGAAAACTGTTCACTTGTTGTTGTTGTTGTTGTTGTTGTTGTTGTTGTTGTTGTTGTTGTTCTTGTTCTTGGCTGACACGGTTTCAGAAAAAACTACTGCACCTACCTAAAATCTGAAACATGATCTGAGCCAGAAATTTTCCTGTGCTTCAACCTTACAGGGACCACGATCCATTCCGGAGTTACGGGACCCTAAACATCATTTTGATTGTTTTACATTCCTTTAACCATTGTATTTAGGGAACAATGCCAGTCAGCAAACTCCAGATCCATTCTTCGTGCACGCAACAATCGACTGCATGCATAAACCTTTATAGCGCGACACCACAGCCATAAAAAAGGTACACGGATTACAAACAAAAACGTCAAGTGTGCCGTAAAAAAAGGGGATTATGATTGAAGTTTCATTTTACTTGTTAAAATGTACACGGATAAAAATTGGTGATTTTTAATTGAAATAATCAAATGTACAATTCAGAAAATTGCATCTGTTTAGGCTATGTGCTGTTGTGCTTTACCAATCATATATTTTACGTAAGGCACAACAGCACTTAAACAGATCCAATTTTCTCAATTGTACATTTGATTATTTCAACTAAAAATCACCAATTGTTATCCGTGTACATTTTAACAAGTAAAATGAAACTTCAATCATATAACCCCTTTTTTTACGGCACACTTGACGTTTTTGTTTGTAATTTATCTAATCCTTCGTTGAGCCTTTGTATTTATTTGTATTCCTCCTCGACCATTACCATGACCGCAAGCATTCTCGGTCGAATGGAGCCCTAGTCACGGCTGTGACTTTATAACGGGTTCAGTGAGTGTATGCCAGTGGAAGAGTGCTTATAGGGATAAAGGCGCTATGCCAGTCATCTGGGGATGAATTGGGTAGCCAGTTCGAATCTGGGTCATACCACTCCGACGAAACGGAAGTGCGTAAAGGTGGCTTACTGTACTGCTTTATTTCTAGTGTATGATTTTCGCTGTGTGGCTTGTGTGGCTGTGTGGCTTTATACTAGGCTATCCGTATGTTAGATATCAATGAGAACAAGTGTTATTTATGGACCAGAAAAAAAAAACCCAGCTCCTGATGTTTGCTTGCTTGTAAGTTGGGATTCTGCCATGCGTTACATACTAATTTTATTGTTTCACTGTTATACAGTATAGAGTATGTTTTTTTTTTATCCAGCCTTACATACTAGTCGGTATGTATTAGCGTTGTCTACATGAACATCACGCCCTATTATATTATGAAAAAACCATCCATTACTACAATATGATAGAAGCATGAACTACAACAACGATGATAAACGAACGACGCGAAAGAACTGAAACTATTTGTGTTTGTTTGTTTACTGAGAGCCAAAAGTACCTACAAGTCATATGCTCTGATTAATCATTTGACTTGCAAGCGCGCTTATTTTTTTTTTTAATCTTATATTCTTCTTATTTTTTGCGTATATTCGTATCCAAATCCATAACTTGCTCAAAGTGTGACCGATTTTGAAGTTTGAATACACCATTCGAACAGTTTTTTCGAGTGCAATCCATTGGTTCTACTGAAAAGTCAAGAGCTCGAATACTTTTTGAATTATTTACCAAAGAATAAAATATAACCAAAAACTGACCTTAAAATTTGTTATGGAATCCACAGTTGAAAAACAAACCTATGTCAAGAAAAGTATGAATCTGAATCAGCATTGGCTGCTATGGTACCAATTATATTTAACAGAGGCACTGTCAGAATCTTGGGTGAAAGTCATCCGCCTTATAATCGCGTCCGTTTATTTTGGTTGAATTCATGGGAAATGAAGAGACCATGTCCCCGATAGAGAGAGTAGTAGCTGTATAGAAGGAAGTGCGTCACAGGGGCTGCGCATGCCCAGCGGCCATATTGTTTCCAGTTTCGACTTCCGGTTTCCGGTTTAGAATTCCGTTTCTAGTTCTGGTTTTCGGTTTCGACTTCCTGTTTCTGGTTTTCGACTTCCTGTTGCCTGTGAGCTCTTTTAGTGAGCTTTGATTGCCTTTGATTTCTCAGGTGACATTTTACGGAGATGGAAAATTCCCGATAAGGTCATAAGCCTTGTCAACTGAACTTAGGAGGAAAAGCAATTACTAAGGAACCATCTACTAAGCATCTGCTAAGCCCATGTCCACAATTCATCTTATATTCGAGCCGCCTTACCATCCCATATCCCTGCACAAATGCTAGCAGCTATCTACAGGCATCTAGTGTCAACCTCACTCAAGCATTCCAACTCATGATTTCAAGTTTGAATTCTGTTGCTGTACTAAATTCATTACTGCGCTGCATGACTGCACTAGAAAAAATAATGCTGAAAGTCAAAGGGTTAACCAGCTATACTATACCTAAATTTATGCCTAAACAGAATTGCCAGATAAGCACTCATGCATTGCATTATGTTTTAACAGTTGTGGGCATACGGCTGACTGGGCACAGCAGTAGTGAAGTATCAGCTTATTAGCTTAGTTTTGTAGTTTTTACTGTCAGTGAGGGAAATGTTATTATGTGGAAATTCGACCGCCGTGAATCGGATGCTTTCTCCGTTCTTCTAAGTTCACATTTCAAGCACAGTTTGTTTGTTTCTTCGTGTTTGCACAAAGTCCAGCAGCTTGAACCTTAAGCCCTAGCCAGACTGGCTGCTCTCTTCTGCACGGCGACGAAGGATGATGCAAAAACGACGTCAAAATCTGTCTTTAAACGCAGCACCAACCATACGATTGCAGAAATTCTGACCTTGTAGGCACGTAGCTATACGCATTGCTTTGCACGAAATTTTCTACTGTCTGGTTGGGGCTTTACTTAAGTCATCTTCGCTCACGAAGAAAACTCTGCTCTCTTGGCTCGTGTCATTCTTCTCATTTGCTTCACTTCCCCATACAAATCTAGCAAGGAAGAGGGCGAGTCTTTACTCAACTAACTTCTGAACACCAATTCATACACCAATTCATGGGGGGGGGGGGATATGAGGCTTAATGGCGCGTCGACAGCTTGGTCATTAGCGCCAACCTCAGTCACAGTGCAGTGGTCCGGGTTGCCACTGCACCACACATTACAGAGATATTATTCAAACCCCTAATCTAAATCTTGTCATACAGCTGTACCTCCTGCAAAAATTGAAAAACACCGGACAGGAGGACAGACTTATCGCCCAACTGACGCACAATGTCATGCGGAAGATGGAAACGACGACGAAAACCATCAAGATGGCAACAATCAACAAGGAAGTGCCGGACCGTAAGTGGCCGCCGACACCAATAACATTCAGGAGGGTCAACCCCCCGCAAAAGGAAACAGTGAGTAAGTCGAGTGTGACCAATGCGCAAACGCGCCAACACCACCTCCTCACGGCGACTGTGGCGACACGCCGAGTGCCATTCCTCAACAGTGCCTTTAATAGCTCGTAATTTATTGCCGTCCTGTCCATCCCACGAGGCTTGCCAAAAAGCGTGTAACCTCAGACGCAGAGTTGGAAAAGCGTCCGAGGGAACAAGGCTGAGATCCCTTCCGAGAGGGCCAGAAAGGGCCCCTTTTGCTGCAGAATCCGTTGCTCATTTCCACCTATCCCAACATGGCCCGGGATCCAGCAGAAAAGCACGGTTTTCCGCTGGCCAGGCAAACGGGAAAGCAAAGCTTGGACACGTTGTGTCAAGAAGTTCCGAGGATTGTAAGTCGCCAAGGACTCCAGGACACTCATGGAATCACTAAAGATAATGAAATGCGTGCCCTGAAAGCCAAGGATCCATTCCACCGCCAAACCGAGAGCCAAAAGCTCCGCAGAAAACACAGAATAGCCTGATGGAAGGCGATGGGCAACCGTCACTCCCTTACAAACACAAGCACAAGCCACGCCAGCGTCTGACTTCGACCCATCAGTAAACAGCCGCTGATAACCGGCGTACTGAGAACACAGCCGCCGGAACTCCTGCAAGTACCTTGCTGGCAGAGTGGAACCCTTCGGGAGGGACGCCAGAGCGAAAATGAAAATGCCACTTGGGACAAGCCAAGAGGCCACTGGCATCCCCCCAAGCCTCAAGACGCTGGGCATTTCAAAGGCTATCTCCTGACAGGACCGCTGGAGCCTATCGCGGAAATCACCCTTACCCACCCTGCGTCTACCGACTCGCAAGTCTGGCCCAAAAACCATGGACCAAGCAGGACTGGATTCCACAGCACGTAAACGCACAGCATACTGAATGGCCAGCTTTCGCCGACGAATGGCCAAAGGTGGCTCCGAGGCCTCAGCATAGAGGCTGACCACTGGAGAAGTTCGAAATGCCCCAGTCGCCACACGCAGGCCACTGTGATGCACAGTGTCCAACATCTGGAGAGTCGAGTCACTAGCCGAACCATACACCATGCACGCATAATCAAGTTTGCTGCGGACAAGGGCTCTGTAGAGGCGCAACATGGCAGTGCGATCGGCACCCCATGAAGTGCCCAACAGAACCCGCAAGATGTTAAGTGCCCGCAAAGACTTGTCTTTAAGTTGGCGCAAGTGTGGAAGCCAAGATAACCTGGAATCGAACACCAGACCCAGGAAACGTGCCTGTGGGACAACAGGAATCTGCGCCTGCCCCAAATACAGGCAAGGATCTGGGTGCAATGTTCGTTGGCGGCAAAAGTGAATGCACACAGTCTTGTCCGGAGAAAACCGGAAACCATTACTGACCGCCCAGGTCTGGACTTTGTTAATCGCCAGCTGTAGCTGCCGCTCGCAGGTCTGCATGCGAGCTGCCCGAAAGCGCAGGCCGAAGTCATCGACAAACAATGACTGGGGAACAGCAGCTTGCTGAGCAATGGGGTTGATCCCAATAGCAAACAGGATGACACTAAGAACACCCCCTTGAGGCACACCATTCTCCAAGACAAACGGGCGGGAAAGAGTCACCCCGACACGAACACGAAAAGAACGGCCGGAGAGAACAAGTTAAGAGAACATGTCCCCGATAGAGAGTATACTAGCTGTATCGAACGGAAGTGTGTCATAGAGGCTGTGCATGCGCGGCAGCCATCTCGTTTCCGGTTTCTACTTCCGGTTTCCGGTTTCGATTTCCGGTTTATAGTTCCGGTTTTCGGTTTCGACTTCCTGTTTCTGGTTTTCAACTTCCGGTTTCCTGTGAACTCTTTTAGTGAGCTTTGATTGTCCTTTGATTTCTTAGGTGGCATTTTTCGGAGAAGAAAAATTCCCGCTAAGACATAAGTCTTAACTGAACTCAGAGGAGGAAAAACATCTACTAAGGAAGGGCAGGATGTCCGTGAAGCGTATTTGGAGAAATACGGAATAAAGAATAGCACTGGTCTTAAAAAATACTTACCTATAAAGTCTGTTCCACATTATGTTTGCAGGAAACTGACTGTATGACGCCAAGTTCTCTTCCACTGTGAATACAAAAAATAGTAAATATCCCACTCGTAGACTGCAACACGAGAGTCTACAAGTGTGATATCCACATGTTTTTGCACTGGTAGTGAAAGGAAACGTGGCGTCGTACAGTTAGTTTCCTGCAAACATAATGTGGAACAGACTATAATTTTCTGCCCATGCATATTACATCTCCCCACCATTTGACTAACCGCCAATCAACTTCAAGATCCGACGGATCTCAGAAAACGTTTCCTCAACGGACCATCGCCAGTATATAAAAATATCCGACTTAAAGGTACCTATTCACCGGATGACACGTTGTAGTATCTAGCGCCGTGTACCATTATTTAGTTCTATGTAGCACTTGATTTCAACAAGCGAAGGAATGCGCAAAGAATTTTCTTTTTACACAGTAAAATAGCCACGTGCCTCCTTGATCATTGAATGTAAAGTTGGTGTGTCCACGTGCACCAGGGAGCAAACGGTCAAGGTTAAAGAGATCACTGTCACTAAACGGCGCCCATTTAGCGGTTCAAAATTGGCGTTTCAAAACGGTCGATGTATAGAAAAAATTGCCCGTGATTACGTTTGGCTTAACTTTACCGTTTGCTCTCTGGTGCACATGGGTGCACCAACTTTACACTCAAAAATTAAGGAGGCACGTGGCTTGTTTGTTGTGTAAAAAGACATTTATTTGTGTGTTCCTTCGCCTGTTCAAAGTAAGGGCTGGACAGAACCAGATATCGACAAATGGCTATACATGTTGCAGGTTGTCATTTGGTGGCAATCCCCCTTTAAGTAAGCCCGTCAATCGTACCCAACCTCTACAACCTGGAGTCGGGAGGAGGAGAGCGAACCATAGACGAGATAAACAGGACGGAAAGCCAGGTGGCTCGAAAGGGTTTAAAGGGTTGCGTTGCCTTTTGCACTTAAATGTCAGACTACCTGAGAGCGGAATTGAACCCACGACCTTTGAAACCAAATGCCGAGGTCCCACCGCTGAGCCATACTGGGTCATGGGTTCAATTCCTCATTCAAGCAGGCTGACATTTAAGTCCAAAAGGCGACGTAAATAGGTTTGCACCTGTTTATTTATTTAACCACAGACGAGCACGGGAGCCAGTTTACTCGTGGGGTACCATGAAATAACACCCCCGACGTTATAAGAGGTCAAATAAATAGACATAAATCGCTGTAAATAATATTACGGAAAATTGGAAATTAGCCATCCGCAAAAATTATACACTAGAAATAACGTAGTTCAGTAAGCCACCTTCATACACTTACGTTTCGTCGGAGTGGCATGACCCGAATTCGAACCGGCTACCCATATCACTTTCATAGCGCTTTAACCGCTATGGCCACATCCTCCACTGGCATGTAAGCAGCTAGGCCATTATCCCAACCTCAGTCACAGTGCAATGGTCCGGGTTGCCATTGTGCCACACATTACAGATATGTTAAACAAACCACAAATGTACATATATCTTATCACACATCTGTACTTTCTGCAAAAATAAAATCCGGATACTGTTCAGGATAATGCTGGTTACGTCATCACCTAAGGAAGGGGCTTAGGGAGGCTTAGTGGAAGCTTATGGGACCTTATTGACTCCATCCATAAACTACATAGGGAAAGAGCAGTGAGTATAAACGACCTGCTCCTCTAGCAGGTAACCGTTTGGATGTTGGGTCCCACATCTCTAACAGCCCTCCAGCTATGGAGTACCCCTGCCATAGCCAATAGCAGCGGTGCAGCTTAGCTGGATAGCTGTTAGAGTTGCGGGTTCCAACACCCAAATGGTTACTGCTAGAGGAGCAGATCTAGTGCAGTCCGGAATCACTGCTACCACACATCCAAGGCTTAACCGTCAGACATTGTGAATAAGCCACTGGAAATACATTTTTGTGTGTGTTTATTTCTCCTTCTTAGCTAAGGTAGTGTTGCACTCTCCATCTCTCTGATTCGTCTACAACGGAGTCTGACTCAGTCTTTTCCTCAATGGAATCCCACGAAATTTCCCTCTCTCCTTCAGGACAAATCGTGCATAATTATTTCTACCGTTACTTATGAAGCAAATTCATCTCTTTTGTCCCTTCACGGGTTTGCGGTACCCATGTAAAGTATTGGTGGTAGAATAATAAGGACAAACTTTAATGTTTCCTATTTCATGTAACTGAATGAATCAGGGAAGAATGAACTGTTTTTTTTACAAAGGGCCAAAAGTCCACGATAACCAAAAGTCACACACAAAAAAAACCAACAATAACTTATTAAAACATTATTTGAAAATGACAACTGTTTTGATTGTTGCAATCTATATATATAATCTATATATATAATACGCTTAGGTTGGCCAAGCAAATTCATCATTATTATGCACTACAATGAAAGAGGGCAAGCGACCGACAATCTCAAACAAACAGATGTGGCCTATGGACATATTGCATTAAGAAAGCTAGCTCTTAAGAGCCGACTTGGAAGAGTTTCAAAGTTGGTTGCGTAACAGTCACTGCATGCACAACCGTTGTTGGGTTTGTTGGGCTTCGTATCAGAACAGAGAAACGTACATATTGAGCGTCCTCCACTGAAAAAAAGACATTTACTTCCATAACAAAACAAATCAGCACGGGTTAAAATGGAGGGGGAGCAGGGATGGGGATATTCAGACCACTCAATAGGGGAATCCAGGTCGGGCATGGGGGGAAATCAGACCGCAGGGGAGTTCGGAGGAGGAAGCTGGGGGCAGTTGGCACCCTTTTCATTCCATACTGCTTATTATAGTATTTTGCTCAGGTATGCGGGAACCGGCTAGCCCGGCGTAACCTACGCCGGTCTAGCCGGTTCCCTCATACCTGAGCGAAATACTATAATGAGCAGTATGGAATGAAAAGGGTGCCAACTGCTAGTTACAGCTAGTTAAGCAATATTATTTGAATTCAACATTCAATCGCTGACAGAGGAGCACTGTGACCTCCCACAGGCCTCCTCATACTTTTCTTTTATTATTACATTCTAACGGCTTTTTCTGAAGACTTGTACTATAACGTTCTTAACTGTAAAAATTTGTGTAGAACTTAAAGGCGGTAATATGAAGCCTTATTCGAACAATTTCAGGGAACGGTTGCCCGTTGTAAATATTTGAACACACAAAATGTTTCAAAATCTAAATCTATATCTAAATTTTTCTAAGTTGCACACCTAGGAACAGTGACCATAATGACTTTTGTAACAATTTCAAATTTGAAAATTCTTAAAAAAGGCAAGTAAACTAACATTTATTTCAAATGTGGTACTTGGACGTCAATTATTTACTTGTCTTCAGGCATCGTATTAGCCTTCAAATGGGTGGAATGCGTTTCAATTTATGACAATGAGGCGACCTGTTCTTTAGTTCAACAGCCTCAACACCCCTTCAGACGTACCCCTGCTGAATTTGCTGTGCTGAAATTTAACGTACCAATGATATAAAATGTTTCTAAATCGAATGATGCATGTCATTTGTACGTTAAATTTCAGCACAGCATGTTCAGCAGGGTGACGTCCGAAGGGGTGCTGCGGCTGTTAAAAGCTAATGAACAGATGGCCTCATTGTCATAAATTGAAATGCATTCCATCCATTTGAAGGCTAATACGATATCTGAAGACAAATACGTAATTGAAGTCCAAGTACCCCAAGGACTCAAGGGAAAAACGATCGATGTCAATTATTCACGTTTTGAGATATTGGATATTTAATGTTTGAAGTATCGGAAATCATGCAAATATAATAACAATGTTTTGGCATGCTACGTACCTTCTCTACATTATATTTATCCAACTCTTTCAAATGAATTAACACAAACCAGGCCAAGCTTACATTTTCCTCAGTTTCACACATACGTGTCGCTATAGTTTGTTCCACATTATGTTTGCAGGAAACTGACTGTATAACGCTATGTTTCTTTCCACTATGAGTAAAAAAAAAGTGGGCTGTATATAGACTCTCACAGTTACTGATAGAGTCTACGAGGGAGATATACAATACGTGATTTTTGCACTCGTAGTGCAAGAAAACGTGGCATCACACAACCAGTTTCCTGAAAACATAACGTGGAACAAGCTATACCTTTAGCATTATTGAGTAAAGACAATGATCGTTCTTCGGTTGAGCCGTACGGACATTGAACGTTTTTCGGTTGACCTGTACGGACATTGGTAGTTTTTCCGGTTGATCGCTATGGGCATTGAACGTTCTTCACATTATAGTAGATTTTCAGACTAGAATTTAGGGGCCATTGAGCGTTTCTGGACGCTGATCGTTTTAGACAGGGAGCTTGGATTATACATAGCTTTGATAGGGTGGACCCACTTACTATACCGCGAGAAACCGTGAGAGGTTTTGGGAGCTGCTTTTACCATACCACAAACGTGTCTGACGTCTCTGCTCCCATTTTGCTTCATTTTACTGATTCTTGCATCTCATTGGCTTTTGATTTTGCTGATGAATCGATACAAAATTGGACTAACAAACGAACGAGTACGCATCATCAAACGTAAGCCGGACCGCTGCAATTGTGTAAATTGTTTTAAAGTGCATTAACCTACCAGTACAATCGACAATGCGACTGAAAATAGCAACGTTTGTTATCAGACGGAGAGCACCGCCACAAGCGATCATCGCAAAGCATGCCATTGCTTTGGTTTCGACGCAAAGACGTCAGCAACTCTCGTCTCGGGTAATCTGGTACGAATTTGTCGTTTCGTTTTAATACTGTGTATTCAACGTTCAGCAAAGATTGAACGATCAGATAATTCATAATTATGCATTAATCATTCATTCGTTAAAAACTACTCGCTAGTTGAAACAAACCTTTTTGTTGGTTTCGAAAAACCAAGCGTCGTCTGCTTCGAGGATTGGTTTGGGAGCAAAAACGTCATCAACTGAACCTCGCTCGTGTATACTTTACCACGGGAAATAGCTGCGCTCTAGCTCAGACGCGATCAACTGGGTCTATCCTATCAAACCGACATATAATCCAAGCTCCCTGGTTTTAGATATGCACAGATGAGGTTATAGTCTCACGATGGTAGCGCCACCTCATTTGTGGTGAAAATGGACATTGATCGTTTTTCCCTAGAGGTGTTCATCTGAAATAAATGTTAGCTTACTTGCCTTTATTTTAAGAAGTTTCAAATTTGAAATTGTTACAAAAGTCATAGTGATCGCTGTTCCTAGGTGGATGTGCAACTTAGAACAATTTAGATTACTGTATTAAAACAAGACTGAATGCAAACTAGAATAAAAGTGTATGTTGCTGGCATAAGCTCAACTCAGTCGATTTTTTTATATTACCCTTTTAATTGCGAGCAAGACCGAAACTATATGGCCGAAAATTTAATTCAAGTGTCATTCCGTGTTCTTCCGGAGAACTTGTTGGTCAGAGACAACATTTTTATCGATCACTTGCCCTACTTTGCCCCAGGCCGCGCTAAATTGCATTCTATACGGCTAAAATAAGCCCCATCTTAAGAAGCACGGAAGATACTATACTTCGTAGCCACGCAATTATTGTGCCATTTTGAAAGTTTGGTCTCCCATGCACTATGGCTTTTATTGTTGGGTTATGCCAATTTCATCCCTTGAGTGCGTAGCAAACAGCGGGGGAGGTGTTGATTAAAAAAGTCTAGGGGATTCTGCTTTTGAGGTCCCGGGTTCAAGGCAGGGTTTTAGGGCTGCATTGAACTCGAGGAGTTAACGTTAAGAAACAAATTCATTAAGTGCACTACAAAGTATTCAATACCTTAGCGAATTGGTAAAAATGACCACACTTGACACGACGAGTAGTTTAGCAAAAGATTTAATTAGGCTATAACAAGTTATACATATATTCGAGCTAGTATAATTACAAAAATTAAAAACAGCAACGGGAGTTAATTTTACACAAGATCATGGCAACTACTCAAGTCATCATTCGGAAGAATTACAACCATCATGCACGGGTTGAAGGTTCAACAACACGGCAGGCGTTTTTTGGGCACTTCTAAGTTTGTCGCAGTGAAACACCAAAATGAACGTGGGTCAACAACGGCTGTGACGGGTCCTCTCGTTACGGGCTTCGGGTTTAGGTTACGCAAACGTCACGTGACGGAATAAGTGAGTAACGTGCACTGCACGGTTTGGATACAATTCGCAGCAGAAAAACTACGAAAAACTCGAGGTTCGTTGCCTCAAGAACTGGTTGGCTAAACCAATCTCGGGGAGCGAACCCTCGAATTTGGAAAGCACTGCTAGCGACAAAATTTCAACTTCGGGATGGCTAAAACAGAACCTGCTAATGCTGCAACACATAA
The DNA here is from genome assembly GCA_023313725.1 of Lithobius niger. Taxonomy (NCBI): domain Eukaryota; kingdom Metazoa; phylum Arthropoda; class Chilopoda; order Lithobiomorpha; family Lithobiidae; genus Lithobius; species Lithobius niger. The sequence continues at coordinate 200,175 of JAHWFP010040871.1, forward strand.
AAGTCAAGGTCAGCCATTGAACACAAAATCGAGGTCACCAAAATCAAAATCTGGGTTCAACCACGTCGTCAGTTTGTCTAAGGCCCTGGGACAATTTACGCCAGTCTTTTCTCACATACTTCACTCCTAGTAATCAGCTACGCAAAATTTAACGGAACTAGTAGATAAAATTAACGAACTCAATAATTACCTTCGGAATGTCCCAGTAGTGAGTTTTAACAAGTCCCAATGGCGTTATAGCTGAACGTGAAATTCAGCTGCAGCGGACCAGCTCCCATGGCCAGCAATTGGGAAGCCAGCGGCCCTAGAAAGGCGACCACCCCAACGTTCGCTCTCTAACCAACCATGATTGACGCTTGCTTACCGATGAGCGCCAGCTATATCGTATAATACAACATTTACATATCACGTGATCTGAACTCGTAAGTCAAAATCACATGAAACGCTTAATTTATCGCAAACGCAATAATATTTCTAACATTATGGGTTAACTTGAACTAAGCAATTATAATCCAGAGCATCTTTTAATATTAAACAAGTAGTTTATTTTGTTTATTTATTTCAAGTTAAGACGACACAGGTGATGACGTTTAAGTTACGCTAAACGACGAGCGAAATAAATTACGTCATACACGCGAGCAGGTAAGTTAAGTTCAGAGCCCATCGAGGTAATGCAAGTTACGCAGCATCGTGGGTATGAAAAAGGAGCGGTTGAACAAGGCAGCCAGCAGTACTCACGATACCGAGCCGAGTGCTAACACGAGGCGCGATAGCACTTGTGTCGAACCACTTCAGAATTTACCGACCGAACAAAAAGGTGCCTTTCAGAAAAGAGAGGAAACATTTTCGATTCAACTAACCTTTCTGTTATCAATTTCAAGTTATTTTTTTTTTTATATATATCTATTTTTTTTATCCGTCCTTCCGACTCACTGCATGAAGAAAAGGTGTGGCGATTTGCCAACAACACCGACCGACCGACCAAAGTTACACAACTTCCAAATCGATTCCACTGCTTTCCAATGTGCGTAACACAGCAAGGTTGGGAAAAGGATCGAGGTGTGGGGGGAGAGGGGAGGGGGAGGAGTGGAGAAGAGGCGAAGATAAAGGTGCACATTATGTTGCTCATAAAACTTTAGCGAAACGTGCAACGGCCGACCGCTGGGCTTATTTAGGTAACTGACTCTAAACATTGATCCAAAGTTACAAGTTTTTTTTTCCCTTTCCTTTTATTTTCTTTCTTTTTTTTTTTATCCGCATAACACCAAAGAAACACATGCATTATTCTACTCATTTATACCGTAGTGGTGGAACCAGCACAGCTTTCCGGAAGTAATTTTTAACGCTACGTTGAATCTGTACGTTAAAATTCAATTTTTTTTATCCCTCTACCTCTTCCTCGTTCCCTCTGCCCCTTCTTCGGTTATGAGCCCACAGGATGTGTGAGGATAGTTTTTGGCAGTTCGTTAGAGACTTGGCGATCAGCCATTGAAGGCAACGTTCTTCTAATGAGGTTTTCTTCATCAACACTGCCTTTCGAGGAAGCGGAGGCGCGGCAAAATAGACGCAAAATGTCAATGGAACCAACACACACAAAAAGAAGTTGCCCCTCGCCCAATAACGCCTCCTTCCCCCATCGTTACAAAAAAAGGCGCAAAAAAAAAGAGAAGCCCTTCTCTATAAGCTGACGCCTCCAATTCACCCGTCTCTTGAAACCAGCGCGAACCGCGCTCTCTCTCCAATTCACAATGGATTCGGAATGACTGATTTTCGTCGATTCTGGCGGCAAGAAGAGAGCGTTGAAGAAGGATTTGACGAAATGAGTAAATAAAAGCCTAAGGGAAGAAAGAAACGAAGAAGCGAGAGAAAAATGTTATGAGAGGCGTCGAATCGGTTTTTAATATCGCCATTAACCAAGAAATGAGTTGAGCGAAGTTTATTTAATGCGTTAGCGACACCTTAAAGGGGACAATTATTTCTGTACAATAGAGATCATTTCAGGTTTAAAATAGAGGCATGTGGAATTAAAAAATAATTACGTTCTAACGTTTAGCCTACAAGTACTAGAGAGATCTAGAAATGGGCCTTTACCCCATGCAGCGGTAAAGCTGACTATAGGTTTAATTGACCCCGGAGGCTTTTAAAATTGCGGATGTTGGGGGGCCAGTTTCAGTAGCTGGGTTTAGTGAACGGCACCCTGACATGGGTTAAGAAGCCAAATTTTACACATCTAATAAAATTAGATTTTCGTGTTATTATTACGATTTTTTTCGAATTTCAACATAAGGGCAGCATTAAGGATAACAAACTTTTTAATCGGCACTGTTACAGTTCGTCAGTCCTGCAAAAGCATTAGCTTCAACATTTAAAATACTCAGCAAGGTGTTTGGCACTGCCGTAGTTTTAAAAAAATGGCATTCTCCTACATACCCAGCATGGTGACCGTTGGGTGATGCGTCCTGTGTGTTTTGTATTGGTTACACCAACGGTTTACAACAATATCGAGGAGTATACGGAATTTATAGTTTTTTAGGTTTAGGTTTATTCTACAGGACGGTAGCCTACACCTCTTTCATCTATTACACACATTACAGAGCACCTTGCAATTACATCTTAAAGTAGCCCCTACCCTAGCACAACTGGCCCGCAGTAAAGCGTCCCGTGGCCCGCAATAGAGCAGTGACATTTGCCGCCATGTTGGCACCAGTATGGGTTCTGGTGGGCATAGCTACAAGGTGCACTACATAAAAATGGAGGGAAAAACAACGGAAGAGCGGATTTCTTAGGCTTAAAATACGTTGTTTTCTCCAACAACAAACATCGCGCGTTTTAGGTCTAAGAAATCACTCTTCACTGCATCGGCTTCAGTACGACGCCCTTCTGTTTCTCTCTGAAGTGCCCCTTGCAACTAACCCATTAAGGCTCCAGCATAGATTTGTATACAATAATACTATGTCGTGTCACTGATCTATATGCTGCCACTGCCCTCAACCTGGCATCACAATGTCTGTCCGCGACATGCGGGTTGACACCCAGCAGGCTAATCACATCTGCCAAGGAATGGTAACAATAGTATCAATGGTATCGGAACAATGGCAACAATGGTATCGGAATTTATAGTCTGATTGATAGATTTGTTTATTGGGCTTATTTATAGTCTGCCAAGGATGGTAACAATAGCCTCCGAGGCATAGCTAGGAATTCTATTTGCCATTAGAAGCGGACTATAAATCCCCTCTCCTCCTTGTTGTAAATCGTGGGTATAACTTATACGAAACACACACACAGGTCGGCTTGTTGCGAAGCATGAGTATAAGGTCACTATAACCACCAATTGAACAATGGAGCGCTCACGCAAATTAAGGGTGGTTAACTTGAAATGCGATTTTGGGGTTCAATTGTTTTTTTTACCTAAAAGATGTATATCACCTTTCTTGTTCAGAATTGTGTGCCGAACGTTTTTGCTCGCGTTATGCTTTTGATTTGTTGACAGTTAAGGAGTTACAGCCAAAAAAACGCAAAAAAAAAACTGTCATTTTTCCAAGATGGCGGCCCTCAAGGTGGTTCTACACCAGTAAACGATCTTATAGTGACATTCGTAAACATATCTCCGAATTTCAAGCTTTTAGCACGAAGTGCATGCTTTTTCCCCTGTTCTGCTGTACTATTTACCTTTTTATGTTTATTGCATTTTGCTTCTAGCCTTCTCACTTTCAATTTTTTTGATTGGTCATTAATGGTCATTTTTGTATCATCTTTGAAATTATGTTGCCATTTAATGACCAATTTACGTGATGGAAGGGTACGCAAACCACCTTTGTTTTACAATCATCTATTGTAGTATCTTACTCCTGCTCATTCGTCTACGTCTAACTGTTACCTTCATCATGTAGTTCGATTCCGGTAGGGGTAAAACTCGAACCGTACCCTCTACAGTCTCCAGTCTAGGATTTCGTCCGTATGCCTCCCAAGTGCGTTTCAACGTGAGAAAGCAAACCATACGGAGAAACGTGGCGCCCACGGGGGAAAGAGGGGTGAGGGGGCATTGCCACTGCCCTTTTTTGCTCTTTTTGAAGAAAAAGCATCCATATTTTACATTTCTGCACTGGTCGAAGCGAAGAGAAAGGGTCTGGAGCCCTAAAAATTGCAAAAGAAAGCATGGAAATCCCTAGAAGGGACCAAAAATGGTAAAAAAGTGGGTGACAAGCAAAAAAAAAAAAAAAAAATCCCCAGAAAAATAAAGCCTCAGCGTGCCCTTTTGTTGAACGTTCCCCCTGCCCTCTTGGATATCTGTGCGCGCTACTGTTTAAAGCCACACCCGTGTTTTTTGCTATAGTTAGTACTTGTAGTTCATTGTGAGGAATGGTCGGACAATCTACCACTATTTCCTCTCGTAGTTGTATTGAGAGATTTCTTGATCCTTAGTTTGGTAGGCAAAGAGTTTGGTATGTCATACAGCATCCGCTGGATCAGTCGTGACTTCAAACAATTATAGAAACTGACCCAGATGCTAGAAAAGTCCTGTTCTGCATCCCACTCTGCTGAAAACTGTGGAACTGACTTTTTAATGAGCGTTGTTAAACTAGTATATTAAGTATTCACTGGATTGCTTCATAAAACCAATTAATTCTTATAATACTAGTTTAATTACGGCTCCGGAGTGGTTAAAATTTAGGTGTAAGGGCGTGTTTACGCAACGACTATAGCCCTTGCATTCTCGCACCTAGAATTTAATCGCGCTATAGCAGACGGGTCGTTGCCATGGTAACGACGCTACCTGGATTAGCTAAATCCGACATCGTTTGGGTAAATGCTTGCAGTCGTATAATCCGTGACAATAAGATAAAGAATTCCTCCTGACGAAACAATTTTCCCAGTTGCTTACAAACTCAGATTATTGACTGTTGTCTTTGCGAGCCGCCAGAGCTAAAACTGCCGTCATGTTGGAATGACGTTGGAATGACGTCATGCCGTCATGTAGCTAGCTTCTAGCTGCTAGAATTAAAAAATGAGACCTTGCATAAACGCGCCGTAAGAGGCAGGTGAGAGAGCTTGAAATTTACTAAAAAAACGTATATTGAATATAAATACGAACCGTTATTATGCTTTGTACTTATGTATAATAAATGTGTTTGTGTTAACTTTACGCTGTCTAACTTGATCCTTACATCTTGATTTTATCCAATCCATTTTAGAAAAAAATTTATCCATAAGTTAACATTGGTTACACTTACTCAAAATTGACCCTTTAATATAATGCCCTCCGGCAGTTACCACCACATGTTGGGGGCCTGTCCCAGATCTGCAGCTCTGTCGCATCTGTGTTACCACCTATATTCGGTATATGCGTCCTGTATAGAATAATGCTATTTTTCGTCCTTTTCAGTCTTCTGTACAGCTGTAGCGGCTGAGAAGACTATTGCAACGACTTCGTCCGTCTGTTTGTCTGTCCGTCCGTCTCTTTTTTTCAACTTAGGGTCGGTACCAGATAGAGACGACTACTATTGACAACGTTAGTTTCATTGTCAAACGTTAGTTAAAAAACACAGCAAATTAAACCATCGTTACTTCCTTATAGCTAATAGAATTCTTCGACGTAACTAAATGAAATAATAACATTTGATCGTTGAAATCCTAAGTATAACATGCAGCCGAAAATACAAAAGGATTTTAGCTTCGTTTAAAATAGTCTCGTCGCTTGTTGCATAAATGAATAGGCTTACCTTCGAAGCAAATTCTCCATTAGACCTATCTGATACTTTAGAAATAACAATACTGCAGTTAATAAAATTAGGCCTAAAACCACGTTACCACGGCGACGTCAAGTTGCTACGAGTCGCTGCTGGCTGAATCAACAGCATATTAAAACGTCTATCTATTGCGTCTCCCCGTCACTTCCCTACTACCACTGATCTGTGTGTGCTACGTTGCGCATTACGTTGCAACACTAGATGTGTGCCCGGAGGCACACCGTGTTTTAAAAATGAATAGGCTTGCGGTACAATCCGATTCTCCGTTTGCTGCTACTTACAAAATTAAGATTATAGGTAAATTAGGTGACAATTTAAGCCAAAAATGTAAAATACGCCTTAGCTAACTTATTTTTAACCGGCAATTGTGATGGTTACTGCTTTTAGATTATATAATAGAGATCGTTCTTGCGGTGCGTGATAGAGGTGTGCGCCTCAAGATTGGAAGTGGGCAGAACTGTATAGAAGACCAGTTGCGACTACGGAGTCTCTTTATCCGCTTGTTAATTTATCTCACCGCACAACTGGGGAATTAAACTGCAACGCCAAGAATTTTTCCCCCATTGTGTAAATTCCCAACAATAGTAGCAGAGTGTTAGTCTCAGGCTCAGCTCGTATTTTTGATCTGGGTACTTTGTTGCTATAGAATGGGAAACAATCTTCTCATCCGTTTTGAAGCTCTCAGTCCACTTATAACAATATAGCACGACGGGATCGCAACAACGAACGAGGACGAGGAGTGCTGGGATCCACGGCGGAGGGCTGCGTTCCTGGATCCCAGCACTCCACGTGGATCCCAGCCCCGCTTGTGTTAAATGAAAAGTGGAAGAGAACTAACAAATGTAATAAATTTACTGAAACAAATTAAAAAAAAAACATAACAGATAAAAAAAAAACGTTCAAGAATTCAAGTTACTCGCAACGTTGCAACCGCTGCTTTACAAAGTTTGGTTTCCATTAAATGACAAAAAGGAATAAAGCAATCGAATATAATCAATTAAATGGAACAATTTTTGAAACCACCACCTCAAACGTAAAAAAAAAAGTTCAAAAATTCATGTTAATTACAACATTGCAACAGCTTTCAAAATTAGTTGCCCTGTTCGTTTCCTGTAGTACTACGTATATCTTTTTAAGTTTCTTTGTCATATTATTGGGAGAGACATAAAATAAATCGTCGACGACGCCTCATTAGTGTTTTATTTGTCAAGACACACGCTAGTGTGTCCCCCGCCAAGATGAAAACGATAGCACATATCCAGATATAATATTTATGAACATGGCGACCACTAGACACGCTGTGTCTTTACTGCTAAGGTAATTTGGATGTTTTCAAGCATGTGAGGATAAATAACAATGCGACAGAAAAGGCTGAAACTTGTTCAATCGGTATACTTTGGTCGCCAAGCTAATCCTACCGACTAATAGCCCGTTCACACCGTGACGATATGAACGACCGCTAAGTTACAACAGACAGTCGCTATGACAACCAGCCCCTCATGCAGTCATACGCAGTCATTCGCTGTCGATCGTAGCAAACGCGACTTTTCATTTTTGGCGTTGCTGACTGACGTCACCCACCGACAGACCAATGGCTGACAAGCCGCTACTAACACAATCGGCGAAATGCAAGATGGTGGCGGAGAGCACTTCAAAGCTTCGGTTAATGCTCGTTGCTTACACGAACATCGCTGCAACGCGATAATTATAGAGAACAACTAATAAATTGTGCTGTATTCAATGGCCGTATGATTTATTAAATAAAACGGAGAATCACAGTATGATGGGTCGTTTAGGCACGTCGTCGCCACGTAGCCCAGTTTTGAAAAGTAAGCGACCTAGCTCTACTCATTTTGCAACGTTGATTGGTCCGTTGTTGGTTGTTCGTTGGTCGATCGTGCTGGTGTGACAGGGTCTAATTTTTAGTGCTATTAGTCGCCGCCGTTCCTTGCTTTTGTCGTTCGTTTGTCGTGGCGGTCTGAACCAGCTATAAGACTTCAAACGTTAAATGAAATAATTGAAAATTGCGCAGCAAGCAATTTTCATATATTTCATTTAACCTTCGAACTATTACTCGGTGGGATTAGCTTGGTGAAAGAGCTTGGGCGTTTGATACCACGATTTCACACGGTCGAAAAGCTTGGCGGGAATACTTAACAAGTTTTGTTTTGGGGGTAGTTTATATTAATACTCTACGGGAGCCTCTCCGTGCGCTCCGTGTTTTGATTTCCTTTCCAGTAAGCCTATTGTTGCGGACCACTTTGCAAGGTTGTAGTAATAAACCTTGGTTAAAGTGATTGTTAAAGCATTTGTTAAAGCACTTGTTTAAAGTGAATGTTGAAGTGATTGTTTAAGTACTTAAAAGTGATGTTGATTCTTACAATCTTATTATGTAGATCACTGTGTATGCCAGTGCTCAGCCTCCTCCAAAGGAGTTGTGCAGTGCACTGTTCGTACACAGTTTGGAGTATCGACAGTTTGGAGTTTCGTTTAAAGACTGAGCTGGTGCTCAATGATGTGCATTGTCGTGCACAACGTCTTCAGTGTTAATGATTAGCTTACAACATACGCAGGGTGAGTCATAAAGTACTGAAAAAATAGGCCTATGTGGTTGTATAGCCTATACGTGTGTACACAATTTGTTACAACTGTTAACTGTGCACAACTCCAGTCCAAATAAAGCTTCGTCCAAATGAGGCTGTAAATCGATGGCACAGACTGTGATTCTAAACCATCGTAAGCAAAACACGGAGACAAAGTCATACCGGGAGCGGGGCAAGACTATACTCCATGGAACTAAACAGACGGAACGCAAAGGACTGGAAACCAAGTGAATGTATAGATATGTACAGCCACAGACCCCGTTTCCGTGAATTTCTGTAATAAATTAGAGATTGTGGAACCACATGGCCTATCTCTATCGGGGTGACGGAAGTGGAGTTGGTCACTAACTGCTGCTATAAGGTGTGAGAGTTGACTCTCTCCATGCCACACAGCAGAACCACTTCTATGCATGCGTTCCTCAATAATGTACTTTGCAGGCATTCTTGCGACAATAAATTACTAATAATAAACTAGCTCTTTGCTCCAGAAAGGCAAATGGGAAAGGAAAGTATCAGTTTTGATCACTGGAAACCAACTCGAAGAACAAACAGCACGGAGTCACAAACAAACAAATAATAGGAGATAAACCGATTTGAAAACCTAAATAAACCTAAACGTGAGAGCCCCAGAGTAAACCAGTGAAACGTGGAATGATGAGAACACTCAATGCAGATAATGCTATACCTCGTAATACTGTGTGACGTACTACACCTAAAGCAACAAGTATAGCCTGCCAACCTAATACACTGTACTCCACTCGTCGTAAGGGGGGGGGGGGATTGAGGCTTAATGGTGCGTCGACAGCTTGGTCATTAGCGCCAACCTCAGTCACAGTGCAGCGGTCCGGGTTGCCACTGCACCACACATTACAGAGATATTATTCAAACCCCTATTCAAACCCCATATTTCAGAGATATTATTCGTCGTAAGGGTGGTTATGGTATTCCATATGAGGGATGTACAGCGACCCTCAGTGGAACTTGGGTTCACCCAATGTCATTGTCTTTGTCTCCTCGAATAAAATAGGATTGCTGAATTCAATATTCTCGCCTTCAGAACAGTGGAGCGATTTACCCTTGTTCAACCCTTCCAGGGACGGACCTATGCGACAATACCAACATTACATTACACGGGGGGTGAGGCCGCGTCATAGCCGCTTGGGGAATGGGCATCCTTGCAATAGAGGAGATAATAATAAAGCTGTACTGTATGTATACTCTTTATGGCGGGTGTATTCTTGCCCTTGTCCACCCCTCAAGCACGAAGATTTACGTTCACCGAAGCTTATGTTAGGTCAGCCAGGGTGCTGTATACATGTCTATTCGTTCGTTTATTTTAATTCCTTTGTTTTCCGTCGGTTTAGTTCCATGATGTCTATCGTACTCCCCCTCCTCCTCCCCCGGTATGATTTGTCTGCGTGTTTTGCTTACGATGGTTAGGTTTACAGTCTGCCATCGATTTCCACAGAGATTACAAAGCCTCATTTGGACCGGAGTTGTGCACGCTTTACAATCCTAACAAATTGTGTACATTCGTATAGGCCTATAATATAGGCCTATTTTCTCAGTTCTATTATGAATCACCCTTTATAACTTAGCTGTCGTCGAGGGTCCACTGCTGTCACCTTACGAAAATCTACTAAAAGGAGATTTGCAAGATTCGTTAGGTGCATCACTGATATAGAAATTTCCGTCTTTTACACCGACACAATGGCGGTTACAGTTCTTGCTTCAATTTGTCACACAATGGTGAAGAGACCAAGTTTGTTTGGTTCTCCATTGAAGATATGATTGTTCTATTTCTCTTCTCTTCGACCGCGTTTACTTACTCGTAAGAGGCCAACCGCAATTATTTACGGCCACTCGTGCGTTGTTTGTCGAGTGATAAAAGAGTAATCGTTTGGCGTGGTTGCGTTTCAAAAGACTCGGCTCAATTAAATGCCCGGATGGTATAGTCAACAGAACAAACGTTGTTTATCTGCGCAGCTCAGCCGTAAATCAGTCATTTAAGTATGGCTTCTGCGCGCAAGACCACAAAGACAGAATTCAGCCTGAGGTCGTCCAAGTTATCAGCTAAGAGAGTTCCAGCGATATACCAGCAACGGTTTGAGAAATTCGGAATGAGTTTTTTTTAAAGTGGTTCCAGCAAGGGCTGAAACGCTTGGTACTGGTTATAAAAAGCACAGGGCTCCCACTTGCTTCGTTGTCATATATGTCATAAAATTTTCGACAATTTCTAGAAAATGCTGTTAAAAAAATTACACTATACGAGGACGAACTTTTATCACAAGGTACCCCTAAGTATAAGTGACGATTTTTGAAAACGCCTCAGTTTCTGGGGTACATGTTTACAAGATTTTGAAGAATAACTTCTGTTGTTTCATTTCTAAAAGATAGCTTGGGGTACAAACAAAGTCTAGAAACCACGTCATTGAATGTTTTCAAGAACATGTTAAACCAGCTTTTCCTTTTAAGGAAAATGTGACGCATTTCCAAACATTTGGAAATCATTTCACTATAGAATGTCATCCACAGATACTCTGGCCAGTCGTAGGTAACACGTACTTTGAGGTGGGGTGCAGGTTGACTAAGATTATTCTGGATCTAAGGCCGGAGGGGGGGGGGGGGGGGGGGTGAAAAAATTTTTTTCAAACCCCGGGAAATTTTAATGAAAAATTGTAAGTCAGATTCCCATTTCATCCAACCTCCCCCTCCCCCCCGGCTAACACGAGTGTGTTAAAAACAAAAACAAAAACAGAAGGGCAAGATTTTATTAATTATTTCTTATTTTTGCACGATCTTCCTAGGTTTGGAAAAAGCCAAGGGACTTCCGAAAGATGGCTGTGCAACGGAAAAAAACAGTACTTTTAGCTTTTTTTCTTCTTTCTTTTTTCTTACAAAAACCTATGCTGTTAACTGAGTGAGTGGCATTTAGTACCTTCCAAAACCACCAGCCAAACTTGAAAAATTCGTGAGTGTAGTTTTTGTTGGTAATGCAGTGATGTTATGCTTGGCCATGATGCCACCGATGACGTCCAATAACGACGTGATGACCTCAGCCCAGTGATAGTACCCACGATAAAGTCCATGGTTGAATAACTAGGGCACGTTTAACGAAATATGAGCGTGGATATGATTCCATGTAACCTTAGAAACATTACACATATACATACAATTAAAAAAAAAATCTAAAAATGGATATTAATAAACTTTAATGAGTAATGAACTCCCTTTAATGTATAATGTGTAATACCTAAGGACAAACTGTTAACATCGCTTTTTAACACTGAAAAAAATGTGTATCTGTATCTGTATAATACTTTACTATTGAATTGTATATTAAATTGTAAGTCATCACTGTATTAACTGTTTGGCTTTCAACGCACAAGCACGCCTTCGTGGCTTCCTGCGTTGTACAATCCTTTATAGCTGAATAAAGTATTATTTTTATTATTGCATTTGAACTATTAAAATCAAATCGAACAGAAAGTGTTAAGATAAGAATGCGATATCGGCATCAAAATATAAATCATATTATATATTTAAAATTACCGAAATTAAAAAAAAAACCAAAGATCTCTGAATTAATAGTTATACTATTCAGGTTCTTACTTCTATAATGTTGGCTGTTTTGTACGATATAGTTTGTTGTCAAATTTATGTAAATGTTCTTAACGCATTTTGTGAAGGATGCGGCCAAGTAATGACACAGAATACCTTTTAAGAGAACTAGCGGAGTCGCTCGCTTCGTTCGCGCATTCCGCGTCGTCTCGCTACGCTCGAGAAGATTTCATGCTGTAACGCATATGCTGCTGACAGACACTTCACGTCTAAAACGATCAAGCAAATGGTCAGAGTGCAGTAGGCTACGCGTTTTTCGTAAGGCTTCACTGCATAAACAAATAATAACCATAAATCATTCCAACAGTCTGAGCATCCGCGAGCTACTTGCGCGTCGATCCATGCTTCCAGAAATTTCTTTGATTCCAAGAGCATCACAAAATCATGTGCTGATTATTTCGACGCAAACTAATTGTAATTATTGCTCACAGTTCGTCCATCACATTCCTAAGCGCGCCTGCATTTCACCTATATCATTCAAAACACACGATTTGTTTGTTTGCACATTTGTCCGTCTTCTCCTACAGAAGTAATCCCCTATGAAGGTGAGAGATGAAAGATTGAGAGAGAGAAAAGCGAGACACACATTGAAAAGATTTACTTTACGTGGAAATTGCTCGCTCTGCTCGCTCAATCCACGCACCACCGTGCTTCAGAAACACGAATGTTTGGCCCCCCATTTAAAACCAGGTTTCTATGCATCAAGTCAGTTGATACAAAACCAATTTTAATTTCTGTATGTGTTACGTTGCAAAATACTTCGTCGTTTAGATTATTTTTTACGTGCAGCTTTCTCCAGATAATCTTAGTGTGCAACTAATAGCTTCAAGTGATCCATGCTTCATGTAATTTCTATGTACTGATTAATATTGAATATATCGATGTGCTGGTTATTTCGACGCAAACAAATTGCGAATGTTGTTCACAGTTCGTTCGTCACGTTCTTCAGCATATTTACATTTCACCTATATCATTCCAAACATACGACTTGTTTGTTTGCACGTTTATACGTTTTCTCTTCCAGAAGTAATCCCCTACGAAAGTGAGAGATGAAAGATTGATAGAACAAAGCGAAACACACATTAAAAAGGTTTAGTTTACGTAGATATTGCTCGCTTTGCTCTTTCAATCCACGTACCTTCCGTGATTCAGAAACACGAATGTTTTGAAACAGTTTTAAAACCAAATCTATTGTTTTGATTTTCCATGCATCAAGTCAGTTAATATAAAACCAATTTTAAGATCTATATGTGGTGTGTTGCAAAATACGTCGTCATTTTAGGTTATTTTTTCCGTGCATCCTTTTCCTCGCTTCGCTCGAGGAGGTTTTCATTAACAAACTATGACTTCATGAACAAACATCAAGAGGATTTAAAAAAAAACTTTGGCGTTAGCTTTACAGGGTTTTCCGCGTTTTTGAAGGTCATAATATCAAGTTACAGCGATGAAAATAGGCCTAACCTGAGCGCAATTCAATTATCTTTTGTTTGGTCCTACTCCCATGTTTGTAGGTGCTTTGGTTCCAGAGGAGTAGACGTAAAAACACACACGCACATCGTACGTCCTTAATGATGTAGATGCTTCGTTTCCATGATAAGCACCATATATTTGTTTTAAATTAGTAGCACACACTAGCCTACCAAAAGATCCTTAGATTCCTATAATTAACCTGATTCATCAGTTCGCGTGTCAACAACTTTAAAATTTGTGTGGAAAATTTCAGTTTGTAGGCACAAAAATTCCTAATTGTGTATCTTGGTTTCTGGAAGTAAGCAACTCGGTTGGCTACTTTGCGTAGTAAATTGGTTGACTGGCTTCGTTTCCAAGATAAGCACCATTTATTTGTTTCAAATTAGTAGCCCCCACGCTACACTGCCAAAAAAAATGGAAAGTTCTTTAAGCCATTTAAAACTTGGCTTGTTAGCAACCCAACATTTGTACAATACTGAAAATATAAAAAGCCATCGGAACAAATTATCGTAATTGCTTGTTAGTTCTTGAAAGTAAGGAGCTCATTTAACTACTCCACTCAACAAGCCGACTTTGTTTCCAAAAGTAGGCTCCGTTCATTTGTAACAAAGTAGTAGGCCATCACTAGAATTTAAAAATTTTTGTAGTTTGTTGTAAGAAAGCTCCACGATGTCTCCTTAATAATTTCCTTGTTGTAAGCCAATTCAAAATTAAGATTATTTCATGGTTTTTGTGGACACTGCCTGACATGCAAAGCTCACTGATCTAGGAACTGTGATATAGCATATAGGATCATAATGGCAGTAGCTTTGCAAAACAGTAAAGCTGAATTTGTAATTTTTTTAATACTTTCGGTATACGATGTTAAAATATACTTTGCCATCAAAACTGTTGTAAAAATATCTTTTCTATAACAGTGTGAAGCCCCTATAGACCCCCTTTTTTTTTCTCCCACTGTGTATACAAGTACCGCTCTTCTTATGTTTCTGGCTGTTTAAAAAATGTTGTTTCTGAAGCTCCGTGGCGTGGGCTTTAACCCCCTGTCCACTGTTTTACTTTACGGTAGGCAAAAATGTCAACTCGTGATTTGTAAACTATGGTTTTTGTATTCACTGCACTGTATTTCCCCCTCCCCAACACCAGAATTTGCTCTGGGCATGATGAGTTTGCTGCGTGCATATTATCACAACTAAGTGCACAAGCAGATTATATATACAGATACCCAGCCTTTATTACGACGAAAAAGTTCATTTAAAAAACCGCATGCACGATTTTTTTTAGAAAGAGGCTTGATAACAACTTCCTTTTTTTTTAAATGGTGTTTATATTTTGTCATACTGTATAAACTAAGTTGAAAATAGGAAAATGGATCTGCCACCCAGATTGAAAAGTTAGGAATCGGCCGATATGAGTTTTGACCGATTCGATCCCAATACTAAAAATTCTATTAAACATAGAAATATGCTTGCAGAATCTTTATATGTATATGTATCCTTAATTTAAAAATGGTACATCGCTTACTTTGAAAATTTGAGCCCACGTATACATGCTGTACGCTTAAATTAAAAAAAAAAGATATTATGCACCTAATGTCTTAGCATAATTTCGATAGCCCTGTTTTTCTGAAGTTTGATAGGCTCAGACCGACTGTCTTCATCAGGCTACTACATTACCGCTCACTTCGTCGTGTTCGTTTGTCTGCTATTTGAATGCGACGCGAGGCCGTAGCCTCCGATACTTGCAAGGTTGTTACACAAACGCTCAAACCATCCCGCAGCAACATATTAAACTAGCCTCTCAGCAGATACTGAATGCTTGGGTTTGATGATCCGTGGGTATTCAAGTGCAACTCGAACAGTGACGTCCATCTGCGAAGCCTCGAATCCCTGGCCATTCAACACCACAGCCGAAAGAAGGCTGTGCTGATGATATCCAGGGACATTCAAACCCAAGCATTTAGTATCTGCTGAGAGGCGAGTTTAATAAGTTGCTGCAGGAACGTTGCGGCCCTGCAAGTATCGAGGCTAAACGGCCGCCTCGTCACATGCAGGCGAACGAGCTTTCGAGATGAGGCTAAACAAAAACAACACGCCACAACAAACTTGACGGTAAATGTATTAGTAACAGCGGTAATGTAAGGTTTGACCTCAGTCTCCCATGTTACAATGAAAATTGTTATGCTTAGTATCTTCACCATAGTTTGAGACATAGCTTGTCAATTAAGCGAAGAGTCTGTCCACCTGTTCAGGGTTTTTATTAATGTTTGCAGGAAGTACAGATAATATTTAATAAGATCTAGTTTTGGAGTTTATTAAACATATCGGGATTGTGAAGCGCAGTCGCAACTCGGATCACTGTGACTGAGGTTGGCGATAATGACTTAGCTGCGATGAACAATAAAGCCTCGACCCCCCCCCCCCCCCAACCAAATTTAGTATATAGGCCCCATCGGGCTGTGTTAACAGATATATAAAAACTTATTAAAATCTTTCGGGCTATATCGGAGTTTAGGTGTCAGCTGGAAAACTAGGTTCAGAGTATGTTTACACTACAGCTCAAACCTTTACCCAATTTTAGAGAAATGGCTGCACAGATTGCGATTTTCTGAAAATGGCCGAAATTAGTAAAGTTACTAGAGGAGGGCCGGTCATGAATTAAGTTTACAGACCCACTCGGGGGGCCGCCCCCCCGGCCGGCCCCAGTCCCACTCCTCACTCCCATTCCCCACTCGTAGTTCCAACTCCCCACTCCCATTTTCGCACACACTGGCTAAGAAACGCTTTCACGGATTAAAATGTCTTCAATCCAATCTTTGCGCACACTGGCTGACAAACGGTGATTTTTGTTGGCCTCAGTCACTGAATGTGCGCATCCAGTGGCTGAAATCACAGGATGCACCGTTCAAAGAACGTGATTGTAAACGACTACTTTGCAAGATAGCAATGATCAACCCCGTGCTCATCAGGAATTGTTAGGCACCGTAGCAGAGACATTACACGTGCACGAAAACAATGAGAAGCGATTAAAGTGATTGTTGTCCTTCCGGTTTTCCTTTAACTTTCCTTTTCACTTTCCTTTTATCAGCTCAGCCGGGATCCAGAATTATTATGTAGATTTGGTAGTTGGGTGCTCTAAACGACCAGTTTTATTTTTTACATTGTTTTAAGTAAAAGATAATTCCCGTAAACCCGCAGGCCATTCGGAAACAATGCATAATGGTGCGGTAGTGGCAAACCTAGTGCCGTTCCTGGACGGAGCCTTTAATAGCCCGCGCTTATTGCTGTCTTGTTTGTCCCACAAGGCTTGCCAAGCAGCGTGCAACCTCAGGCGAAAAACTGGAAAGGCGTCCGAGGGAACAAGGCATATATCTATGTCGAGAATACCAGAAAGGAACCATTTGGTTGCAGCATCAGGGTATATAGGAGTAAAGGAAACGTAGCAACCACAACAGCGAAAGTTACACACTAAAACTCTCTAAGACTTGTAAGTCATTATTATGGGCGTATGCATTGAGATGAAGTGACCAGCACTGTAACCAACGAACACCGAATCAAAATTCAGCCACCCCTTCTATCTAAGACATGTCTCCCAGGCCGTAATATATGTTGCGTCCCTCTCCATTAATGGCAGCAACAATTCATCTGCCTACTATAACGTACAACTAACCAACATTTATTTCAAAACAAGAAACCATGCGGACAACTGGAGTTCCTTTGGTTAAAAATTTTTATGCAGTTATAAATTTTCGATGCTCATACGGGCGCTTCATCAGTCCTTAAAGAACCAGGTATACAAATAAAAATAAACAACACGCAGAGCACTTCCAAACAGAGAGAGTTAAGGTAAAAAATATAATATTTTTCAACTGTACTCTCTCTGTTGGAAGTGCGTTGTGTGTGTTTTTATTTGTATTCTTGTTCTTTTAGATCTGATGAAGCACCCGTATGAGGTATAAGTACATATTTTTACTAGTGCATAAAAATTGTTAACCAATTGTTAATCCAGTTGTCTGGCTAGTTTCTTGTTTTGAAGTCTTGTCTCCTTAAGTGAACAACATTTATTTAATGTCCGTTTTATGCTACGCTTCGCTTCGTCAACAATTAAATTTAGTGACATCGTAGCGGAAGGGTGGGGTAGTGATGTAAATTCCTTATTTTTAAATGGTATAGCCAGGTTCCAGTAGATGTTGTGGTACTTACTAGTTTGTGGGATTGTAGTCCGGTTTTGCGACGGCGAAAATGCCCCCAGAGTGAACCAAGTTTCCTTTGATAAGACGGGGCATAACAATCTGTAGATGGATCGTGTGATCTCGAATTTTCTGAGAGTATCTACTGTAATGTAACATGTTTTGGTGGTGAGTGACACGATCTGAATCAAGCAATTTATACAAGAGTAAAGTGTTGTTGCTTCAACATGTGCTGACTTGTACTCCGTTAAATTTTAATGCACTTTGGAGTGACACTTATTGGAAGCATGTATCGATCATAAAATCGATGCCAGACTACTGCTTGTGGTGTACTATTTCCATGAATGTTTCGAATGATAACACATTTATTTTGAATTAAATCTCTTAGAAAATGCAAAAAAAACGAATTGGTTGATAGGGTTATGGATGATAGGAGTATGTAACGAATTCCCTAGGAATGTAGAGCGTTGAATAGTATTAAGGCTATGTCCAAATTTTTATGGGAACAGCACCCAACCCGTTGAATCTTTGTGATACAAAAATCCATCTATCTTGTAAGGATATTTTTAAGACTTGCCCGTAAAGAAATCGAAGTTGGCAAATCGATCCAAGGAGATCATACAGAGGTTGTGATGTTGGTTCGAGTCTGCTAGTTCATAAATCAAGTGGTGCGAACCCATTGGTGCGAAGCTACCGTAACAAATATTTTATAACAACAATAATAATATTAATATAATATAATAATAATAATAATAATAATAATAATAATTTTATTGCATAACACAAGCTCGAAGTTCATGTAGAACTTGTAAGAGCAGCAATACACAAAAAACATGAAATAATAAATACAATAAATAAGGTATATACAATAAATTAATTCATTACAATATTGTATAATATAATTAAGTTCTTAAATATTTTTTTATTTTTTATTTATTTTTGTTGTTCATTGTTCAATCCTTCAAATTATTACATTTAATCATTTAGTAAAAAAATTTTTAATTCTGGTTTCAATTATTTTATACTTGGATAATTTAATAAGTCATGCGTTAAACGGTTAAATATCAACGGTATATAGTAACTTTTATTTCTTAATCCATATTTGTTTATCCATCTTGGTATCTCGTATCGTCTTGTATTTGCCCTTAATCTTTGATGTTTTTTAACATTATATATTTTATATTTATTCTCAAAATAATTCTTTGTTATTATTATTTGGTCTCTTAGCTTGAGCACTGACAGAATTTTTTGATTTTTGTAAATTTCCTTCGTTTTTATAAGTTCATTTCCAAACAAGACTTTCACTATTTTATTTTGTAAATTTTGAAGTCTTTGAATTATATAATCTGATGCTAAACCATAAATTTCAATGCCGTATCGTAACTGACTTTCAATCCAAGCATTGTATAAAATTTGTTTATTCTTATTATTTAAAACTTTTCTTAATTGATAGATTTTTGAAAGTAAGTATCTCAATTTGTTCATTAAAGTCTTTATGTGTTTTTTTAAATTCCAGTGTGAGTCTAGAATTAAACCGAGATATTTTGTTTGATTTTTGTTTTCTATGTTAGTACATGTTCTGTTACAGTTCGAATTTTTGGCATTGTCCATCATTAGGTTACACTTTTCTCCGTGTATAATTATTTTAGATTCCTCTTTTATCTTCATTTTTGGAACAGTGATATCCATGTAAAGTGTTTTTTCCTTAATAATATAATAATAAATAATAATAAATTTTATTGCATTTTCAAAGGCTCGAAGTTTTAAATAAAAACTTGTGAGAGCTGCAATACATACAATAAATAAATAAATAATACATATAATACATAAAAAATTACACAATATATACAAAATGGTTAAATATGTACAAAAATGAATTAACTTACAATAAAATCCGCTGTTAAGTTAGTTTAGTATTTTAATATTTAATAGTTATGTCCTATTCGTCTAACAGCTGTCTGTGAGAAACTTTAATTTTTGTAAGAATTTACGAGTACTTGTTTTAATTCTTTTTTCAAAATTCCTTTGCTTTGATAGTTTAATATGTTAGGGTCCAATTTATTGAAAATGTGTGGGATGTAATAGGGTTTGTTTCTTAGTCCATAAGCATTGTTCCACTCTGGTATTCTATATTTCAGTGTTTTTTTCCTTAATCGTTTGCTTTTGTTTTCATCATAATTTTTGTGTGTATTTATGTAGTAATTCTTTATTACTACCACAAAATCTCGTAGTTCTATAATTTTTAAAATGTTATTTTTTGTATATAATTCATTTGTTTTTTCACCTTCTTTCCCAAACAATACTTTTACTATCTTATTTTGCACTCTTTGTAATCTCAAAATGATATAATCAGTCGCAAAACCATAAATTTCTATCCCATATCTAAGCAAACTTTCTATCCATGCATCGTATAGAATTCGTTTATTCTTAATATTTAACAAGTATTTTACATTATATAATTTTGGGATCATTTGACGTAGTTTTGTTATCAATTTTGTTATATGCTGTTTAAAATCCCATTGTGAATCTACATCCATTCCTAAATATTTCGTTGTTTTCTTTAATTCTATTTCCCTGCATGTTCTTTCACAATTTTGTTGATTTTTATTTTCTCTCATTAGTAGGCAGTGCTCAGAATGGGTAATTATATGTTTTTTATGTTTATCCTTCATTTTAGGAACTGTAATGTCAAGTTGTATTGTTTTTTCTTCACTTATATAAAGTTCATTTTCAATTAGCCATCCATTTACCATATTAAAATCCTTTTGTAAATTTCCAATCATCTCTTCATAATTTGAATTAATAGAAATCATTGCAGTGTCATCTGCAAACATGTATATTAGCGTTCTTTTGGCACAATCATGGATATCATTTACATATATTAAAAACAGTAATGGCCCTAATACAGATCCTTGTGGTACCCCATACTTAATTTCTCTGTAATCACTATATTCCTTTGCAATTTTTACTGTTGCTTTCCTATGTATTAGATAACTTTTGATTAAGTTTAGATCAAGAATAATAATAATAATAATAATAATAATAATAATAATATTAATAATACTTTTATTAATAATTACAATTACATTGTATTTCTCGAAGCAATTGAAAATAGCTTGTGCGAGTTTCTAACACATCAAATTCAAAACAATAAATTTTTTACCATTATTATCAATTACACTTTGCACTAGGTGGTATTTTATTTTTACTTATTAATACGTTCAGTGTACTTTTAAGATTCTGATATTAATTTTTGTCTGAATATTAGTTTTAGATCGTTTAAATTTTGATATTCCAACATCTCTTTTGTTAATTCATTAAAGATTTTCGGTATATACCATGTTCTATTTCTCTTACCGTGTGTATTGTTCCATCTTGGTAGTAGGAACATTTCTCTATTATGTCTTAAATTTGTTTTCTTGTCTTTGTTATAACATTTAAATTGATTTTTGTAGTAATTTGTTGTAAGTATAACATAGTTTTTGAGTTTCACAATATTCAATATCTTACTTTCTTTAAAATAAATCATCAGTCCTTTTTTTTTGTTTTTTATTTCCAAATAGTACTTTGATTACTTTATTTTATATTTTTTGTAATCTTTCTAATAAATAATCTGATGTTAATCCATATAGTTCTATTCCATACCTTAGGATGTTTCCAATCCAAGCATCATATAAAATAATAATAATAATAATAATAATAATAATAATAGTAATAATAATAATAATAACTTTTATTACAAATACAATTTTACAATTGTATGCTCGAAGCTGTTCATAGACAGCTTGTGTGAGCTTCATAATACATCATATTCATTTCAACATTCCCATTCAACATGTCAACATAATAATAATAAAATAGGGGTGGCTGAGGCCGGAATGGAACCCAGGACCTCTAGCACATGAGACGGTCATGCTAACCATCAAGCCACATTCCTCCAGTTACAGTGTAATAATGAGGCAAGGTTGGTTAACATGACCGTATCGTGTACCAGAGGTCCCGGGTTCGAGTCCGGCCTCAACACCCCTGGTATTTTCGGGAAGAGAAGGGCCCTGTGATGTCTCGTGCTCATGTCGATCGTGGCGTGTAAAATATCGTAGGAATTTCCGATGGGATTCATCTAGCAATATTGTCCCACTCTCTTTCTGGCGCCAGGGCTAATGCTGGGTGCGCGCCAAACAACAACAGTAATAGTAAAATAGTAATAATAGCGGCAACAAGAAACAAAATTTTGCCGGCTAGCTGAAAATTGTTTCTTTTTGCCGATGAAAATATACAATACCTCATCCCACCCTACGTCCCCTCTTGAGTCACCTTCTGACATATCGAAAGAGAACAAAAGATGCGGAGCTCTTGCAGCAAGTTTTTTTAATAGGAGAGATGCGCACAAGCGCAGTGGGTTACAAGACTGGCTGGATCCAAACAACTTAAAAAATCTAGGATGAGACAAGCATTACGAGAACATAATACAAACAAGCGGATAGAGCGACTACCTAGTGGCATCCGGTCTTCTGTTCAGTTCTGCCACTACCAATGGTGAGGCGCACACCTCTATCACGTATTGCAACAGCTATCTCTATTATATAATCTAAAAGCAGTAACCATCTGAACTGCCGGTTAAAAATGTGTTAGCTCTTAAGCTTATTTTAAATTCAGGCGTATTTGTCAACTTTTAGGCCTAATTCTTACCTGGAGCTTTAATTTCGTAAGTAGCAGCTAGGGGAGATTTGTATAGTACACCTATTCATTTTGCAACACGGTGCGCCTTCGGGCACACAGTTACAGTGTTAAACGTAATGCGCAGCGTAGCCTATATAGATCAGTGGTAGTAGGGAAGTGACGGGAGATACGCTTTTGATGAAGCCAGGAGCTATTCGTAGCAACTTGACGTTGTCGTGGTAACGTGATTTTAAGCCTAATTTTCATTTTTTAGCCCTAATTTTTTTTTAACTGTAGGTTTTATTTCGTAAGTAGCAGATAAGCCTAATGGAGAATCTGGTTCGATGGTATAAGCCCATTCATTGATGCAACAATGCGACGAGACTATTTGAAACGAAGCTAAAATGCTTTTGTTTGGACGGCTGCAGTGTTATCCTCAGGATTTCAATTCGACGATCAAGTGTTATTATTTAATTTAGTTACGTCGAAGAAGTCTATTAGCTATAAGGAAGTAACGATGTTTTAATTTGCCATGTTGTTCAAATAACATTTGACACTGAATCTACGTTGTAAACAGTGGTCGTCAATTTCTGGTACCGTTTCGAAGTTGAAAAAGGCGACGGACGGACGGACAAAGTCGTTGCAATTCTCAGCCGGTACGGCTGTACAGAAGACTAAAATTCACAGGTTGTATATTTTCTTAGGGAAAAGAAACAATTTTCAACCAGCCCGTCCTGGGAAGCCGGCAAAATTTTGCTTGTTACTCCTCAAACTACTGGTTATGGTTAATAAAAGTGAATAAAATGTGATATCTGTTGTTTTTTAGATTACAGCACTGCAGCTACTAGGGCGATTACCTAACGCAATTAGCATGTGGCATAATTAATTGTGAGAGAATAAAGACTTTTTTTTAAGGATTCCCTGACAGAACCAGTCTCAGAATTGCTTGAAACAACAAGATTTTAATATTCAGTGCTCAACAAAACAATTATTACAACTACAGTACAAGCACATGATTGTTGTCAGCAACCAGGCTTCTACAGATCTACGCAGCATGGAAATTTCGGTGTGTCAGGTTGGTAGATCGTTAGCTCGTCTGTTGTGTACGGTAGTGGTCCGGATTCAATCTTGGCTACGTCCGAATCCTAAAATTCATGAAAAGATGGGTCCTGAAATGCGCTCGCGCTCATATCGATGCAAAAGATTTTACTTTTTCCGGACAAGTATGTTTGTGACGTGAGTTAACAAGAATAACAGTTTTACAAAATGTTGCCTGCAAATTGTTCAAAGTGACGTTGCAAATCTCTCCTTAAATGAAGTAACTGCTCTAAAAAAAAATTGCGTGACGTAACTTCAAAGTAGCATTACGAGTGTTAGGGCCACGCGATTAATTGCTGCTACAGTCCTTATATAAGTATCATATCAAAAACCAAAACTGATAAAAGGGACCGCCAAGTTTCGAATGGTTCGGCCCTTCAAAGAAGTGATATCAACACACCAAAACATTCGCCAAGTTAATCGTACCGACTAATAGTTAGAAGGTTAAATGAAAACTAGAACATTGCTACTTTCGGTAGCAATGTTCAAGTCTTCATTTAACGCCCAAAGTGTTTTTCAGTGCGATTAACTTGGTGAATATTTTGGTGTGTTGATATCACTCCTTTGATGGGTCGAACCATTCGGAACTTGGCGGTCCCTTTCACTAGTTTTGGTTTTTGATATGATATCACTTCTTTTTTTTTATTTGTGTATTAGACTCAACTCAACTACCCTGCAGATGTGTAATAATGTGCCACGTCAATAATAGCATAATTCACCACTTTTCCACTATTTAATTTCGTATCACTCGTTTCAGAGGCCGGGCCATTTTCAACTACGACGCCTCTTTATCAGTTTTTGGTTTTGTTTTAATTTTTGTTATCTAGTTCATATCACTCTATTGTGAGGCCGAACCATACTCGACTTGGTGGCTTCTTTACTAGTTTTTGACTTTTCGGTAGCAATGTTCAAATTTTCATATAACGTTCAAAGTGTTATTCGGTGTGATTAACTTGGCGAATGTTTTGTTGTGTTGATATCAGAGGAGCAGAAAATCTGAGAATTAACATGGCGTCGACTGCCGTCTTCATGCGACTAAAAATATTGAAATCTTTAACCAGCTAGCTAAGAAACTAATTTGGAATGTCTATTGCTACCTTCGAAATAAGAATCCAATGTGTCATATGCAGAGTAGCCAAAGTTCCGTACGAAAGATACGTTCAGCAAGCCATTCCTCGTGATCACCGAACAACGAAAGATAGGTTTGTTGCGAAAGAGCAAGAACAACGA
The DNA here is from genome assembly GCA_023313725.1 of Lithobius niger. Classification (NCBI taxonomy): domain Eukaryota; kingdom Metazoa; phylum Arthropoda; class Chilopoda; order Lithobiomorpha; family Lithobiidae; genus Lithobius; species Lithobius niger. The sequence goes on from JAHWFP010040871.1 coordinate 224,792, forward strand.
AAGTAGGTTTGTTGCGAAAGAGCAAAGAACAACGAAAGATAGGTTTGTTGCGAAAGAGAAAGAAGCTCCTTTTTGAAGATAAACGTTACCAACGTTCCAGGCTACAAGCTGAGGGATGTATTGAAACAAATACTGCTCACAGAATGGGAGATTAGATTTAAAAAAAAATGATTGACATTTTCCCAAGGTAAGTATTGCAACAATTAAAAGGTCTTTTGTGACGAGGTGATCTTCCAGATGATCTTTTTGTTAATAAATATTGCTTAGGTTACAATTAAAATTAAAATAAAACAATGAAGGGATTTGGATGTGCAGTCAGTAGCCCCTTTCTTTGTGTCCAACCACACAAAAATAATAAATACAGCTCTTCTTCACATGAATAAAGTTAAACAGATATGTATTTATTTCTTCCAAAAATTAAAGCAATACAAACAAAGATATTGTTTAACCATTTCAGAATATTGTTTTGTTTACCGATTAAGAATGACAAAAGCACAGTTTTCAGTTTATGTAAGTGAATCAAAGCACCAGCATAGCACTAACCATACACTCATGCAAGATCGGGCTTGTGCAACCTTCACAAATATGCAGAATAAGCAATAAAACCTGGCTTATGATTGGTAAAAACGTGGCTATGATTGTATCGGCCACTTTTTCAAAAGTTCAGAGACGCCAATTCACAATTCCATTAAACACTAAAAAGTTAAAAGCCACTGCACTGCGCCATTAAGCCTCATCGCCCCCCCCCCCCCCACTGCACTTAGGTAATTCATGAAACGTCTTGGAATTTCTGAATTTAAACAAGCAACACTCGTCCCCATCTCCGACCATCACCAAGTACCACAGCACTGCTATCTGATGAAGCACAACCTGCTATACACGCAAAGAGCATTGTGTAAACAAGGTTTCCTTAAACAAATAGTTTGCAGCCCCAATTATTGACACAAACCAACTTTAAGGAGGCCAAACAAAAGCTATTGTTTACCGATAGCTTTTGTTTTTCATTCAATGTCTGGTAATGAAGGCAAGCTGGAGGGAGAAAGCTAGAGACTAAGGAAGGCTTCTCGGTTAGACCTGAAAACTTAACCGAATGTTGTCAATAAGTCGTTAAAAAATTAGATTCAACAGTGACAAGGCACGGAAATACGTTAATTTTTTTTTTAGAATGCGTAATTTACGTAAAAATAAGGTTTCTACTTGACAGTTAATCAAAGATCGCAGTAGCGGTTCTTATGTAAGCCTCAGCATGAACTTCCATGTTAAACGTCAAACTTAGAACTCCTTAGTCTCGCCCAAAATTGACATAGACCAACGAAATTCGGTATTTGGGGTCGTGTCGTAACTATTTCACCACATTACAGATTTTAATGACAACAATCAAACCGTTCGGCGTCCACAGCATGGCCATTTCTTGTTGTTGTTGTTGTTGTTGTTGTTGTTGTTGTTGTTGTTGTTGTT